>JAUTXW010001895.1:887500-1079368 GCA_030620095.1 Kuschelorhynchus macadamiae
TAAAGAAGAAATTACCATCCTTAAAGGAACAAACATAGATCTTGTTCGATTCCTTTCTTTGATGATAATATCAAAATTGCAATTAACCAAAAGGGAAAAACAGTCAAGGTTATAAGAAAAATGGTTTGAAAATTTTAACGTCAAATGGCAATGTCACCTCAAATGATATATTATCAAATAACCTTTATAGAAAAACCTATTTCACCTAAAAAGGCAACAAATAGTAAAACAAATATTCCAGTTACAAGAGGAAAGACCGTAGATTCTCCTGATAATAGGCAGTACAATTCAAATCAACCAAAAAAATCCAAATCCATTTGAAGATGAAAGAAAACAAATCTAATTAATAACTTCGTCAAACACCTTTTGGTTATTTATTTTTTTATTTATATATTCACTGTCATAGTTGGCTATATCCCATTTACAAAACAGTATAAATACTGCAATAAAAATACTTATAAATTAATATCAAATACTTAAATAACAAAATAGAATTTAATCTATAAAGATCAATAGTAAATAAATACAAAAAAAATCGATAAATTACCTTCACCCGGAACTTCTCTCGTTATGAATATTTCCTTTTATTAAAAATAGGGAAGTATGACCCAGTTAGTTCAGTACATAGTCAATTAATAACATATATATACATATATATATATATATATATATATATATATATATATATATATTTTGGTCCTAATTTTTTATATATTAAACGAAAACTCAGTCTGCGCGTAGCATATTTTTATTTACAAACGTTTCGGCAAGTTTTTGCCTTCATCATTGTTTCTAAAACTATATTTTTATTTCACAAATGACATAAAGATTTTTGAAAAATATATAATACATCTGATCCAAAAAAAAATTATAAATTTAATTTAGCTTTTAACTCACCTAAGAAGGTAATCTCCAGAATCATAATAATGGTTTTTGAAATTAGCGCAGTCATGTAAGTTTATTTACTCCTGATTACCGAAATTTAAAATTAAATGGTTTATCGATTTTAATTTGAAAGAGTGATCATATAAATTCAAAGAAGGATGGATTATGTAGTTATTTTAAGATGTAGTAAATTTGTGAGTGAGATATATATATATATATATATATATATATATATATATATATATATATATAACAAGTAACCTAATTATTGGGGTATCGGTCCTAATTTAGGGCTAGATTTAAATTGCTTTTAAGCTACGCCAAGCCTTCGGTAATGATTATTACTTTCTTCAGGGCTGCAATATGAGAAGAAATTTGTTTTTTATCTCTGTATGCACATTAATTAGAAATTGAGGATTTTTAGAAAAAAAAAAGTAGAAAACTGTACTCACTGCTTTGCAATTAGTATCGATAACTTCTTGCGAAAAACAAACACACTTTGACCTTAACATTAAAATTAGATTCTACATACTGGCAGGAATTCCTGTTCTCCATATATTTTTATATTGAAACACGAAGCAAGTAAATTTCTTATGTAGGTTTTTTTTTACATGTAAAGAATGTTATAGTACGTTATGTCAGGATGATTGAAACACAGATCTAGGATTTAGCTATGTAATCACATCGATATACATCCAGATACAAAGAAAAAATCAGTAGCTGAGAAATATCTTAATCAAACCAGAACAAGTATGAATTAAACGTCGAATTTATGTCTACGACAAACTACTCGAATTGAAGAGACTGACTATAGAAAGGTATATGGATATAATACGTACAAATACTTATATTTTTTTAAAAGGAAAATTCTGTGTTATTTAAACTATTATTGTTGTTCGTATAATTGTTCAGATTAAGTAAATTTGAATAAATAGAACTAAGGTCTTCGATATCAGCTCTCTTATTTAACGAATTAGAATTCAGAAATATTTCCACCATTTCCAGAAACAGTCTCTTGTGACAATTAGTTTCCTTACATAATATTTGGGTATCATTAAAGTTGAATAAGTGCCCTGATTGATTTGTGTGTTCTGAAAGTGCACAAGTATTTTTCATTAATCTACAGTCGCTTTTATGCGAAGTTATTCTGTCTTTTAGGACCCTAGAGGTTTGGCCTATGTAAATACCCTCACACTCTGAACAAGGAATACTATATACAATGTTTGATGTTTTTTGTATTTCATCCCTATCTTTTAATTTTGTAAAAGTGTTGTCTACTATTTTATTATGTTTAAAGGCGATTTTAATTGAAGGATCATACGTGAACAACTTAGTTATTTTTGTTGAAATTTCTTTTATGTAAGGTAACGAAAAATAGTACCTCGGTCTCAGGGTCCCTAGATGCTGTAAAACATGTTTTCTCAATTCCGTCGGCCTGTCTATCTGTCTGTCGGTCTGCTTAACCGATTGACAAATTCTGGTAAAAAATTAAGGGTCATATTGGGATGATCTGGTAATATTTTGGTAAAAATCCAATTTGGCAAAACAAAATGGCGGCCTAGTGAAAATGAAACATTATTACTAAAAACTACTTATCCAGTTTATCTGAAATTTTGCACAAAAATCAAGTATTATGTAGGAATCAACTGGTAAAATTTTGGTACGAATCTAAGATAGCGGAATGAGAATGATAAAATTAAAATTAAATGGTTTATTAGTTATTTTAAGATGCAGTAAATTTGGCTTAAATTTTTAATTTCAGTTTTGTCGTTTATTGAATTTTCCTCTTTTTTTATATATAACATCTCTTCCCTTTTTTTGGTTAGTTTCTGTTTTCAAAATTTTCTCCTGAAAATTAGAAGTATGGGAAGTTTCGTTTATATATTTTGTGAGAGCCGTTTTACTTTTTTTATCGTAGTTATGATCATTGATCCGGTTTTTGAGATATTGTAAAGTTTGCCCTGTTCATATAGTCAGGACAGTCGTTGCACAGTATTATGAAAATTGAATGTGTTTTTTGATTTATAGGGGTTTTAGTTTTAAGTAAGCTAAAGTAGTTTTTTTTGGAAAGTGTTATTTTATATACTTTATATATAATACCAAAATTTTACCAGTTCATTCCTACATAATACTTGATTTTTGTGCAAAATTTGAGATATATAATGTTTCATTTTCACTAGGCCGCCATTTTGTTTTGCCAAATTGGATTTTTACCAAAATATTACCAGGTCATCCCAATATGACCCTTAATTTTTGACCAAAATTTGTCAATCTGTTAAGCAGACCGACAGACAGATAGACAGCCCGACGGAATTGAGAAAACATGTTTTACAGCATCTAGGGACTCTGAGACGCAAAGATTTGAAAAATCTCGGAGGGTGATTTTTTCACGAATACAATACTTCCCTTTTACGAGGGAAGTAAAAAAGAAGAAAATATAAAAAAATATTAAGAAGCTAGTGATAAAAACGTCTTTTGATCGCGCCCAAGCCCACAATTAGAAATATTGTAAAAATGTTTGTGATTATTATAGCTACTACACATTCGGTTAACTGGTAAAAACTTGTAAATGTTTGTCAAAACGTAGTATCAGAGTTACGGAAGTTTAAAGTAGGAACACGAAAATTTAACTTTAACCATAATTTTTCAGAAATAATAGTATTATGTATAAGTTTATGTATAAATAGCTGTGAAAAGACAAGCGTCTCTCGCCCAAACTGACAAACGAAAACCTTCGCAACAATTGATCATTAGAAAAACCTCTAATGGGATAAGCTGTATTAGCTCTAAACCACAATGATTTTTCTCTGAAATTACTGAATACAGTTAATGTATACATAAAAATGACTCCAAATTATTGACGCATATTCTAGTTTAGACCAAGAAGCATAAGGCTGTTTGACACTAAATCAGTTATATGGGGTAAAAAAGAAAGTGTTTTGCCAAAAACAACTCTAAGTCTCTAAAATATCTGGACGGGTAAGAGTAACCCCATTGATGACATAGTTAAAGTTAACTGAGGTATTTTATTGTTGTAAATGTCATAACATATAATTAAGAATATTATTAATAATGTAATCTACATGGAATGACTAAAATGTTCCGAAGTAGGCTGGGTCAGGTAAAACAAAACTTTAAATATGGCCGTACGTTAAAATTATTATCAGTAATGTTTTTAAAATATATGTAATAAATAGGTGTCTTTTATTGATTTTTTCTTCTGTTGTGGAAAAAATATTGTACATAACTCTCTGGAAAGAAAAGCACTAACATACTCGCGCGATTTACGTGAAGCATCATACTGGTATATTATATGCCACTTTCCATGCTCGTTAGGTAACAAAGTGATATACATTTACTACTACTATTCTGCAAATTTCAAAATGTGTGTAATTAAGTCCAGATATAAAAGAGTGGTGTGCCTTTATTATATAAGTTTAGGGATTGGAGCACATTTTCCATATGGGGAGACAGGCGCTCCCCCTTTTCCCTATCCTAGCGCCTGCGACAGCTCAATACGATGTTCGCATCACTAATAATTTGAATAAATGTTGATTACCAACAACACCACTGGCGAAGCCAGAAAAATTGTATGGGGAAGGAGGGAGCAGAAGGCTAAAATTTATTTAGCGCAGAAATTCACAAACTAGAATATCTCGCCATGGTGGGAGAAGGTAGAAAGAAATCACGCCCGAGTAAAAACAAACAACTAAAAAAAAAAGAAAGCTTTTTTGACGTTATTTTCTTTGACTTTTGGTTGTATATTTTGAACGCATTAATAGAACGGCTGGCTTGGCTGGCGCTTTGCTCCCTTGCACGCCGCTAAACAATATAACATATTTTGTTAACATAGATAAGATTTTGCCATTGTCTATAAATATAAAATACTTGACATCCCCTAATTTAGTTGGAACGTTATGTAATTGCCTATACACCTACCTGTATATATAAAATACACTTTTCCAGGAGTAATATGGAAGCGAAAACTCTTGCCGTAAAATCGAATATTGGAAAATTAATAAAATTCGCGATACCTAGCTAAATGAAAAATGGAGGCGACGACTTAAATCCAATTTGTCGACTACTTACAAGCCGGATTCCTATAATTCAATGCAATTTATACATTTTCGCTGAAAGTCACAGGGAAATTTAGCTTTTATTAAATCACGAGCACGTCTTATTTAATCAGAAATATTTTTGAAAACTCCCTGCTGCGCACAATTATTTTTTCTCCTCCGATCTTGTTTTCACTTAATATGTTGGGCGGAAAAGAAAAAAAAATCTAATTATGATGTAATGTCTAAACAAAATTTTTGGCAGGGATTATATTTCCAATGTCATGGCCGAAGATCTTGGATATTTGATATAAAATTTAAAAAAGAAACATATATAGAACGCACATACCAATTTCCTACATAATCAACAGGAAAACAATGAGAATAAAAATCTTAATATCTTGATGTGGATTATTGTAGATTGTAATATGTTTGAGCAATGTGCGAGTAACTGACGTATCTAGTTCATATTTTTAGACTTATAAGGGTGTTACAAATTTGAGGTACGAGCATTGGCAAGATACACGAGGTCGGTTAAATGGGGCTAGAGTACCAAAATTAAAGGCCTATTGACATACCGTGAAAAATGTTTCAAAATTATCAATACTTCCTAAAATATTCATAAAAAAACCGACAAATTGCAATTCCGTTTTTATGTTTTTCTTGCTTCATTTAAAATAATAATTTAATATAAATTTTACATTGTCATTATAACAGCTTATTTTATTAAATACGGACGTGTATTTTTATTGCGGGTTTAAAAAGCCCACTGCTTAATATATCTTGCTACAACATTTCGGACCTAACCGAACATCTTCAATAATTTTACCGATTTTTTTCCTTTATAATTCTACTACTACTAAGTTCGTCAAAATCCTATATAAATTAATTAAGAAAAAGTAAATTTTACTTATGAAGCCATTACAAGAATTGCAATGTTGATATTTGGAATGATAATAAGAAAATCAAGAGCTGAACATAAGAACATTTTAAAGACCCATTGTAAATCAATGAACAAACGAGGCGTCAGTACAATTGTGCAGCTAATAAGAATCATGTGATGACAAGCAATATGTTAAAATACTCATTACAGAAAAGATAGAAAATGATCTTTGAGCTTCTCAAAGATTTCTTGAGCCATATCCTAAATGGCAGCTTCACGAAAGGAATATACTCAATAAGAACTTTAAATTCAATACGAATAAAAGTCACCTGAGCTTTAGTTTCTTGTTCATGTCTGTTTTTTTTAATAAGGTTTAAAAAACAATCCTTCGCCTAATAATGTTTTGTAGAGGTTACAAAATTGGCTAGAATATCGCAGTTCGCTGCTACTCAATATATCACCAGCAGGGCCAGAAATCTCGGCGTTATATTCAGCATCACTGGTAGATGGACATCACTTTACAAGTTTAACATGCCAAAAGACCATTTAAACTGCTTCAGCACTACCATATTTTTTGAATTGGTTTTCTAAATTGACCATGTTAACCACAACCCCTCACATTTCAATATATAATACAGTATTAAAGGTGGACATGAGTCAGCACCGTCTCGCAAGGTCAGATAGTGGGACACCTGGTAGAAACGTGAGAAAGTAGACATCGCATAAGTTTTCGCGATAATGATACCGGTACAAGAGTTTTGTAATAGCTGAAAATTTGTTCACTACTTAATTATTGTGCATAATTAAAGAAAAAAGTCAAACTTCAGTTTAATGAAACAGACGCAGTCACCAGTCGCTCGAAATGCGGATATAAAGCGTGCGACATGTTCACTCTTTACGTTAAGAAGTAAGAGAAGTTAAAATGTACGAAAGCGTATTCGGGCCACACTATTTCTTTTTTATATAAGTCCCAGTTTAAAGTGGGAATTAAGACTAATTCCCAGTTTATAGTGGAAATTAAGACTAATTCCCACTTTAATGTTTATAATTAAGACTAATCCCCAATTTAAAGTGGGAATTAAGGTTTGCTCTTTAAACGGGAGGTTAAACGTCAATGGCGTAGCAAAAAAATAATTATTTAAAAAAATTCAATACCTTCATCATCATCACCTCAAATTTAACAAAATTTTGCAGGCATATCGACCAATAAATCCTTAATATAGGGACATACGTTAGGTGGGGTGACAAACGACAAGGGCGAAGTAAAAAACTAATTTATTTTTAAAAAATGCAGTCCCTTTTTTATCATTAACTCAAATTGAACGAAATTTTGCAAACAGATAGGCTAATATTCACTTAATCTTTTCGTAGGTGTCCACTGTCGTTTGCCTGACAGGGGTGGAGTTAAAAATTAATTTATTTTTAAAAACGTAATATCTCTTTTATCATTACCTCAAATTAAACAAAAACTTTGCAAGTAGATAAGCCAATAAACAATGAATATTTTAATATATGCTCTTTGGCTAGGTGGGGTGGCAAACGTCAGGGACCAAGTAAAAAACTAATTTATTTTTAAAAATGCATTCTCTATTTTATCATTATCAGAACTTTAAAGACATTTTTCATACAGATTGTCTAACATACGCTTACGATATAGTTCTTTCGTAGGTGGGGTGGTAAACGACAGGGGCGGAGTAAAAAATTAATTTATTTTAAAAAATGCAATATACTCTTTATCATTACCTCAAATTTAACAAAGTTTATAAACACATGAACTAATACACACTTAATATATATAAGTCCTTCGCTAGGTGGTGTGGCAAACAACAGGGACGAAGTTAAAAAGTAATTTATTTTTAAAACTGCAATATCGTTTTTATCATTACCTTAAATGGAAGCCAATATAGACTTAATATCTTAATATATTGTCTTTCGCTACGTGGGGTGACAAACGACAGAAGCGGAGTAAAAAAATAATTTTTTTTTTAAATTCAATATCTTTCTTACTTTAGCTTGAAAATTAATGATTTCGCAGTGATAAGGAGGTAATAGTAATACCTGATGTCTATCCCTCCTCGTTAATTATATTATCCATATTATATTCCATAGGATTGACACGTTGTTTGGAAAAAGGAAATAATGCACTTAAATAGGTGCATCTTTTGAAAAATCAATATTTAAGCCAGTTTTTAAGCCATTTTTTCCATGTTGTGGTAGATGTTCGTTCTATTAACAACTTTCAAGTGATATGGAGCAGGAGTACTATTACCAATGGGTGATTAAGATTGGGTACAGATGTCCCTAGATGCCAAAAAGTATGTTCAATTCCAAACTACTTCTCAGATTGACTTCAAATTTTAGTCAAAAATTAAGGGTCACATAAAGATGACCTGATAATATTTCATTAAGAATCCAATGTGCCGGAGATGGCGGCTTAGTGAAACGTTAAAAAATGTTTACTAAAAAAACTAATTATCTAATTTACCCCAAATTTTGCACAAAAATCGAGTTTAAAATCAGCCTGAAAAAACTACTTCTTAGATTAATTGCAAAATGTGTGCAAGCATTCAATGTCATATCAACTATGGTGTGGGTAGAAATTGGTAAAATATTAGTAGGAATCTAACATGATGGAACAAAATAAAAATGTTTAAAAAGACAGTATATATGTGTTACTAAATGACCATGTAATGAACTACATTTGGTCACATTTCACTATTCCTAATAAAAAATTCATAACGAGGGAAGGAAATTTACCGATTTTTTTACAAGGCCTTTCTATTATTCTCTTTCCTATATTTGAACCCAATTTGCTTGGTAGTTTTATAAAGACATCCCCTTCAAATGTCTGTTTGTTTTCCGTTCACTTCAAAGAGAATATTCTACAACAATACATGTTTCTTGGAATCTCGCATTTCATATAATATATTGTGAATGTTAAATTTGATTGGATATGGTAGTTCTATAGATATAGGGCGCAGCTTTTGTTTAATTATTTTTCCCTTCATCTTAAACCTTTTGCTGAGTTCTACAAACTTACAGGACACTTTTTAATTTCATTTTTTGATCATGATATGATGATAAAATGAAAAATTTCAACAACCAAAAAAAAAAGGTAGTTTATCAGTTTTTATTATCTTCTTTGAGCGTAAATAATACAAACAAAAAAAAAGGTCATTACTTTATCTTAACTATAAGTAAAACTGGCTCAGGGGGGGGGATTTACCCGCCAAACACGAAAAAAAAGATCCCTTTATGCTATTTCTATCATTTTAGCTTACATAAAAGTGACTCTGGTGGGGGGGGGTTAACCCCCAAATCTCCCCATGACATACGCCACTGCTACAGAGGGTCACATGAACCCTAACTTTTTTTTGCAAAAGTGTTTCTTTTGCCACAATCTGATATAAGTATTTTAAGAATTTTCTTTGTGTTCCGAATACGAGGGTTAATCAAAAATTTTAATCTTTCTGTGTAACTTGATTATTATCAAAGCTTCTTTTCCAGAAAAACATAATTAGCCAAATCATCAGAAACTTAATTTAAAATTTTAACTTTTCCGAATTTCACTATTAGTCAGCAAGTGTGAAGTAAATAATTAGAATTTATTGATTCTTTTACCAGTATTGACGATGCAGGACCATTTTTCGGAAACGGGTCTTTGGTTTTAATGCTAGCTGCACTAAACATGAAATAAAAGACTCACGTTTGAACTTTTTTTTGGCTATTGCGGAGGATGGGTTGACTGAACTAAGTTTTGTAAATTTATATAGTTTGAACAACACATTCACATAAACACGATATAATATCAGACGGCATTCTCAAAATCGCCGAATAATTTTTTCATTTACGGGTTTGATTCCACTTAAAATTAATATCGGATTTTTTTCGAATCGACCGATTTCGAACTTTTGGTTAGAAATTAAGAATTCTTGATATGAATAATTTAATTAATCGTTTCACTTCGCCACCGTGAAACATCCATCACCAATTTGGACACAGTACAGGGTGATCTAAAGATCCTTTAAATCTCCGTTGATATAAAACATCAAAAATGTTAAAAGTAAAAGTAAATTTTAAAGATTTTTTTTGTTTTTTTATGTGCTTCGTACATTAAAGAGACATCTTATTCAAAATCAAACACAGGATAAACCCTAATTATTGTCTATAAAATTATTATTATATTTTAAAAAATTATACAGGGGTCACGACCCCTTTATACCACAACTATAGCTACACTGACCTAGTTTAATACTACTCTCGGATTTCGTGATTTATTTTAAAAATGTTTGGTCCCTTGGACTTTTTTGATATCTTGCCCACTTTTGAAGTGATTTAAAAAATGTGCTTAAAAACATGGACATTTTTAATGGAACTGAGACAAAAAAAGCTGAAGCTAATACCATAAAAAATGTCCATGTTTTTAAACACATTTTTCTAAATCTTATCAAAACGGTGCACGATATCCAAAAAGTCTATGGGATATAACATTTGTAAAATAAAGCACGAAATTTGATAGTAGTACCAAACTGGGCAAGTGTCGCTATAGCATTTTTTTGGAGCGGTCAAAAGAGTAGTAACTCCAAAAAAGCTACACCCTGTATAATGTTCCAAAATGTATTAGGACAAATGTACCGGTTACGGCAAAAAAAATTAAAAAATACTTAAAATTCTAACACCTTCTAGGTTGAAAGAGAATCGTCTAGTGCAGTTAGCATTAAATCCAAAAACCTGTTTGAGCAAAAGTGTCCTGGCTACCCAATTCTGATATAGGAATTTTTTTAAATTGGCTTTCCGCGACCCTGTATATTATCTTTGTATTAATTATGTTAGCCTCATTACTTCTGACTTCCAATTCATTTATTATTATGCGTATGTTTTGAAAGCTTTTTGTGTTTCGAAATTATGTAACTTTAAATATTACTAAAAATATTGTTTGCACTTGTTTTGTCCGACAGTGTATGTGACGTCGAGGCATTTTGATCAGATACACTAAATTTTTGTACTAGAGCGTTACAAAGTGCTTCTATAAATATACTACTGCAATTAGCATACTCGATACTTGATCTGACGTATTAGGTAATACGTGCGCGTCTATGCTTAAATGAGGTTATATATATATATATATATATATATATATATATATATATATATATATACATATGCATACATATATATATATATATATATATATATATATATATATATATATATATATATATATATATATATATATATACGAGCAAAGAAAATTTTGCATATATAGAGTGTTAATAAGTAAATTATTTTATCAGTTCACCTTGATGTATATAAGCTATTAAGACTCCTAATCATATTCCTTGTTACTTACATTCTACAAACATTCCAAACAAATATTTTTAAAATAGCTGAACGAAACAGAACAATTATATACAGCCTGTTTCAAATGAAGTCGGCACTATTGCTAACTTCGTTATTATTTTAGCTACAAGGTCGGTTAAATTAGCAAAGTATTAATATTTTTTCTGCTGATCAAGATAGTAAAAACAGAAAAATAATTGATCGCGTTTTTTTTTTAATGAAACACCGTGTATATTTTGGCTAGAATGATAGATCTTTTTGTTCCGATTCCAAAAATACCATACATGTTGATGTTTGGTTAGGCGTTTTTGCGCTATTGAGGTTTAAATTTGCCGATGTCAATATGACGTATTGAAGTCATGGCAACCTAGAATTGATGTCTCCAAGCCTGTTTAAAATAAACTCACCCCCGATTGCACAAAACTTAATTGCAGTCTAGAACATTTAACCGAGTTTTCGGATTTGACAAGTTGCTTACAGACATCTAGAAAGTCGTTGTTAAATTTGACATTCCGTTAACGTTCTGCACTATAATTAAGCTTTCTGCAACCGGCCGTCAGCCTTATAAATTATTATTATATTTGTTATAATCGTTTTTTAACACGTAGTACGCCGAGCAAAATTATTACGTCAACAAAAGCAGAATAGTTACCATCAATAGGTAAGTGTACCATGGAAAAATAAGTCAAAATGTCAAAGTCTGTGAGGTCTGTTAGGTATTATACCTAGCAAAGAGTTGTACTTTATGGCCCTGATTAATCGAAAAAAAAAACAATCGAGCATCTGGGTAACGAGATGTGAATGAAATCGTAATTGTTTGATTGGAATGCCCACATTTTGTTAATTAATTATTCTGGTACAATACAGAATTATGGCTTGCTAAAAACAAATTGTTAACTTTCCTATTAACAGAAGTACGAATTCGCGTAAATTTTGTATTTTTACGCCGATTACAATAATTAGTGATTTAATCAAATGAACATTGAATTGAACCATGAGTTCTAAACAAAAATCGTCATTTCCTACATATCCTTAAAATTAATAATTACTTATCTAAGGTCAACGTCAGTCAGTACAACAATTTAACACAATCAATCTAATACTATGTAGGTGAAAAAAAAACCTAGCAAACAAATATCAAAACAAAATAATGTTCACAAAAATCACATCATGTGATGAAAAACATTTTCTTCTACTTCCACACATTTACGAGAACATTTCAAAACCTTCCTAGTCGCCTTAAAACGATTCTCCCATCAACATTGTTCATAATATTAGTAATTGCTTCTGGTAATTCTTAAACATTATTGTATCGGTTTTATAAACCATGTTTTTTAAAAATCCCCAAAAGTAATAGTCTAAGTGGGTAATATCGGACTGAACCACGTGTCCATCGATTCCCAAAAAGTTTAGTTAGTAGATTTGCAACAGCTTTTGTTTTTTGGGGCGCCCCCCCCCCCCCCCCGTCTTGTTGCAAAAATATTTCCTGTCGATCAGCCAAATTAACGTTATTTAAAAAGTTTTCACGACTTCAGTATGTCGCTTTTTTTCTGTTAAACATGCCTCTAGTAATAAAATTAGATTCGTCGCTCCATAAACGTAGACGCAAAATATTTGCATTAATGCCACTCATAAAATTCCACCCGTATCTCTTGGACACCTGGTAGCAAGCTTAATGTGGGTCTATACTTCTCTGGTACATACTTGTGGTTGAATAGAAGCCAAAGATAATCCAAGATCTCGAGAACAGTCTCTTGACAGATTCTCGCGGAGAGGTTCAAAATACGCCAGAACATTCATTTACGCCAAATCGTCTTTCTTGTGACACTGACTTTTAAACACCATTCCATTAGATCGAAACTTTCTGTATAAAATCAAAAAATACCTTCGGTTGTGAACTGAACATGTCTTTCGGGGAACAGGTCTCTGTATTGTTCAAGAGCACGTTGGACATTTTTTTACACATTATGGACGTTTCTAGCATATCACATTTTTCTAAATGTGTGACAAACCACTTTTTGTTAACTGAACTAACAACTAACTTAAATTAAAATACCAATTACAATTTTAAACTAGTTTTTTTGTTCGTTTTTTGTCATGGCTGCCGGCCGTCAATATTGAAGTCATTGCAATTCACCTCTTCAAACCTGACATTGGCAACCTTAAGCCTAAAATGCGCAAAAACGACTGAAACAAATATCAACATGTATGGTATTTTTGGAATCGGAACAAAAAAATCTAGCATTCTAGCCAAAAATATACAGAGTGTTCCTCAAAATAAAATTAAGTATTTCTCCCATTTATTCGAAAACTATCTTAATCAGCAAAAAAAAACTAATTTAATCGACCTTGTAGCTCCAATAATAACGAAGTTCGCAATAGTGCCAACTTCATTTGGAACAGGCTGTATATTTATATTAAAGAAAATGAGTTCGAACTTTGTGTTTTTTAAAAATTGTAGAGCGTTAAATTCTAAAAAGTTTTAATACAAGACAAAAATAAAAATTTTTACACAAACCGTGGAACTTCTGTATTTTCTATCTATTTTCTGGAGTGACGATTGTCAAAACATTTTAACTTAATTATGGATACACAGCTATGCAAAAATAAGGACGTATTACGATAAAGTTATAGTTTCAAAAAAAGGCCATTTGCTGATTTTTTTAAATATTTACTTTTTATAGCTAGGTATAATTTTTAGCTCTGGAGAATCGTTAACATCTATCAGATATTGAATATTTAAAATTATACTTTTGTCAGTTCGATAAAAATAAAGAACGAATGAAGGAGTACGCCCACTACTTCTCAAAAGAATTTTAAAAAATATAGAAAGAGCAGTGTTTAAGATTTTATCATATTTTACTGCTAACTTATCGGGCTGCTTAGGTGATGTAAATTATCATAAATAAATAATTCGCCCGCACTATTTATGTTAAAATTTAGCAAATATTATTATTAGAATAAATTATCGATACGTAGCTCCCGTTACACAATA
This sequence comes from Kuschelorhynchus macadamiae, assembly GCA_030620095.1. Classification (NCBI taxonomy): domain Eukaryota; kingdom Metazoa; phylum Arthropoda; class Insecta; order Coleoptera; family Curculionidae; genus Kuschelorhynchus; species Kuschelorhynchus macadamiae. The sequence goes on from JAUTXW010001895.1 coordinate 901,659, forward strand.
TACGTACACATAAGCATGACATAAGTAAAGAGTTAAGAGGTTGCAAACATCGAGAAAGTAGCTGTGTACGGATCCTCATCAGCACTGACGAATTTGCCATTTGTCTGTTTGTTTAGCAAAGTGGCTCCTCGTCGCCACTCCATCAGTTCAGTCGATCCACTTGGAATTGCCACTAATTGAGAAATTTGCCAAGAGGAGGGAAACGTCTCGCCTTTTGATGTTAGACACTCCCGAATTAGGGATGTTTACCCAAGGCAAGTTCTTCTCGTATTGACGACGGATGCATTTACAAGGAAATCCACTTTAAGTAAGGTGGGATCGCTGAAACGAAGGAAACCGAAATATTTATTTTCTTCAAAGAAAATATAGAAATAATAGCACGATATTTTTTAGTAATTTATTTATTTAAGTTGAACTGGAATTATAATATAAACTGCTGGCCACTTGAAACAGGTCACCTGCATTTTTTGGTAAAATTTAAGGCCGAATATTTTTAAAACGAGACGAGATACTGAGGTGCGATTTTCAGCTGTATCTTGCAAATTTTATTACATATAACCTATGTTAGGCGTGAAGCTTACCTAAGCTAAAAAGTTATATATACAGGGTGTTAAACAAGACTCTGCAAATTTTTCAATTTTTTTTTGTTCCGAAAATCTACAAAAACAATTTCCTAGTTGTAATTATTAGATTAACGTAATCCTTGGTGAAATTGTTCAAAACGATTTCAAACTTTTTTTTAAATTTTTAATATTTTTTGATTTTTTTTTATCAGAAAATTTAATTTTTCTACATAATAAGCTGTAACTTTTTATTAGCCATTTGATGTAAAATTTTCTTGCTAGAGGGCCCTTAAGTCATATTTGTTTTATAATATGCACGGTCTGAACTACCCAGAAAATATACAGGGTGTGAAAAAAATGTGGCAAGGTTAGTTAAAAGTCTAGCAATCCTAAAAATCATGTACGTATATTTCAACAACCTGCAGCATAAAAAAGAATTTAAATTTAGAAGTTTTTACTTAAGTTTTAAGGAGTACCGAGTATTTTCTCCAAATGGTTTTTTTTTCTCTCTAACTTTATTATTATAAAAATTACAGGTGTTGGTTTTACAGCCCAAGTTACCAACATCGCGTAACACAAGAGACATGTAACAGGCTGCCACCTTTTTAGTTTTAAAAATCTAAAAAAAAATAAATTTAAGACATTTCTATAACTCAAGAAAAGGTAAGTTTGCTATAAAAAAGTAATTAAAAATTATTTCCGGTTTGACCGGAAGTGACCCCTACTTTTTTATTTTAAATAGAACTTTGTAGATTTTTATTAATTATCGTATTCAGCTTAAAATTAGCTTATCAACGATATATTACAAGGTAAGTTTTGTTTTCAAAATGATTTCATATTTTGAAAATTGAACTTTGCTGCTTTATACAAAAATTGCAGTCACTATATATAAAATACTTGTTTTAAACAGTCTAAAATAAACTTATTTCTTAATGTTTTATAGCAACCTTTGAATGAAGAATCGTCATGGGTACTAAAAGAATTTTTTAATTTTCTTCACTTCTCGTTTAACTCAAAAGAGCATTTTTGTCCAATATTTTAATGGCACCTTTTTATTCCCATTCATTTTCGCTGTAAAATTGCCTTTTTGAGAATGTGTCGTATATTAACCTTTATTTTCAAGATGGCGTTAAGCCAGCCATTTTTGGCAAATCCGGAAAGTTTTTATTTAAAATAACTGGCTAATTTATAGTAATTTTAAAAATAAAGCTTACCATTTGATACATTTTTAAAAAGACAATTTTTCAACGAAAATGAATGTAAAAAAGGCTCTTTCGGTAAAACGAATAAAAAATATAATATTTTCCAAAGGATGTTTAAATCGAAGTGTTCTAAAAAAAATAAAATTAAGCTTAATTTGGACTGCTTAAAACAAGTACTTTATAAAAAGTGACTGCATTTTTATCATCACAGGCCAATGTTGAATTTAGAAAAAGGGGCTGTCCAGCCGCCATTTTGAACACAAAACTCAACTTGTGATACATCGTTGAAAATCTAATTTTAAGCTGAATACGATAGTATGTTAAATATACAGGGTCCTATTTAAAATCAAAAAGTAAGGGGTTACTTCCGGTTAAAGCGGAAGTAACTTAATTATTTTTTTATAGAAAATTTTTCTTTTATACAGTTATAGACATTCCAAAGTTGATATTTTTAAAACTAAAAAAGTGGCAGCCTGTCACATGTCTTTAGTGTTACCCAATGTTGCTAAATTTGGCTGTAAAATCAACACCTGTACTTGTTAAAAATCATAAAGTTAGAGAGAAAATTAAAAAACCGTTTGGAGAAGATATTCACTACCACTTAAAACTTAAATTAAAATTCTTTCTTATGCTACAGGGTGTTGAAATATTGCTTTTTGGTTTTTAACTTTTAACTAGCCACATTTTCTTCACACCCCGCATATATTCTGCGTAATGCAGACCGCGCACATTATAAAAAAAATATGACCTAAAGGCCCTCTAGCCAATGACTAATAAAAAGTTACAGCTTATTATGTAGAAAAATTAAATTTTTTGACAAAAAAAATTATATCTCAAAAAATATTAAAAATTTTAAAAAAGTTTGAAATTGTTTTTTACAATTTCCCCAATGATTACGCTAATCTAACAATTAGAACTAAGAAATTGTTTTTGTATAGTTTCGGAACAAATAAAAAATTGAAAAATTTGCAGTCTTGTTTAACTCCCTGTATAAATAACATTTTAGCTTAGGTAAGTTTTACGCCTAACATCGGTTATATGTAATAAAATTTACAAGATACAAATTAAAGCTGCACCTCAGAATCTCGTCCCGTTTTAAAAATATTTGAACTTAAATTTTACCAAAAAATGCAGGTGAACTGTTTCAAGTGGCCAGCAGTTTATATTCTGCAAATAAGAATCGGTTGGTTGCTCAAAGTCAGTAAGTTTCCAAATTGGTTAATAACAATAAGATCTATCTGTTCAAAAAACATCAGAAAAATCAGATAATAGTTAAAACTAGTATTTCTAATTACTTAAGGAGAAACGCTAAAATCCTATAAATTTTAAATTAATTACCCGGAAAAATAAAAAGTGATTTTTACCTCATCACTAGTTCTACTTGCCTCAAGATCATCTTAAATCAAAGTTCTTGACACATATTGATAACAAGTCGCTATCTGTAATATTTAAATTATTTTTAAGCTTAGTTCTGTTTTTAGTATTGAAAATACTATTGGGATCATTATTAAGTAAACAACATATCCTGTCACAAATTCGACACCGAAACTGCGATAACGTGTTCAGTAAAATAACACGTATCGATTAGGAGTGCCGACGCATTAAATTAATAAATAAGATAATATTATCATATCAGGTAATCGGATTGCCCATGTATGGACTTCGTTAGATATATAATAACTGTGGTATAGATGAACAGATTTTATATAGAAATAATTTAGTATTAAAAATACTATTGGGATCACTTTTATGCAAACTTAACACTGCATCTCGTAACCTCCACAAGGCAAAAACCCGACACCGAAACTGCGATAACCTGTTCAGTAAAATAATATGTATAGATTATGAGTGCGGATACACTAAATAAATAAATAAGATAAAATTATAATATGAGGTCATCGGATTGCCCATGCATAGATGAACACATTTTATATAGAAATAAAATAGTCCAGTGTTTTGTGTATGTATGTGTGTAACAAAATTTTGAGCCTTATATTAAAATAAGGTAAATACGGATTACCAATGCATAGATAAACAAATTTTAGTAAAAACAAAATAGTTCATTGTTTTGTGTATAGGTACTTCGATAAATTTCGAGTCTTATTAGAAAAAGGAAGCCGTCATTAAATACGTACGGAAATGCGCACGAAATTAATTTGTTAAAATAGCAAAGTTATATGATATATATGTTATATTTTACTAGAAATTATATATTTAACTTTAACTTAACAAAACGTCCTAGCTTTTCGACTCATATCAATGCTAAAGAAATTATTAATAGGTACGGATTTATGTGACAGCACGACAATAAAGAATTCTCAGGTAATAATAAATAAATCTAAATATTAAGTTTTATGACTATAGACAAAGGAATTGCTCACACGTATGTATATAAATCTATCATCTAAATGTAAATGGAATCAGAATTTAATCGCATCCAATGTTTTTTAAAAATATTGGGACAGGGAGAAGGCCAACAAATTAAGAAGAAATGTAGGGAGGTCTATAATTTTTGACATAATTACAATAGTCACATTTGACCCATCTTTATTAATAATATTAAAATGCTATATGTGTCACAAACTCTGATGAATAAAATTTAAAAAAATTGGAAATAGAACGATTTTTATCTTTTAATATATCTGGTGTTGTTTTATACGGCTATACCATTTAATTGCAAGCCTCCTGAAATATCTTCGATCTTCCCTTCCAATGTGAAATATAAAAAAAGATGCCATTTGTATCGGAAATTTAAATGGAAAAAAATGGGAGATGTAATGAAATATTTTAATAATTTGAGCGAGGGTGATCACCATTGTTGTGTGTGTACATTTGAAATGTTTAAGAACTTTTATTGTTGACAAAGGTAAGTTAGATGTATTGAATTTAAGTCGATTTTTACAATAAAAACTACATTTGTAAAATTTAAAATATAAGCATTATATATTATACGTATTAGTTTAATTTAATCCATTTCTTGGCCCATCTGATAATAAAATGTACCTATTTAATAATCATAAAAGATTATAAGCTTTAAAAAAATAAAAGACAGAATTAAAGATTATAATTTAAAAGTTGTGTCAGGTATTTTCAATACGTAGGATACTTGCGTAAGGTGCAAGATCTGTGAATTGTTTAAGAAACCAAATTATTGAATGATATTTGAGTTATTTAAACAAATAAAAGAATACTTGGTCATAATAAAACCAACATTCGAATTACCACACAAAACGAACACATCAAGATATAAAACTATAGATGTTATTTACTGTTAAACAACAGATTTAAGTGTACGTAGCAGAAAAATCACGCGTCAAAATTTCCAACACGACTTCAACAAACACGTTCCCGCTTTACATTCGTTCCATATCCTCCAACTTGACTAGAACGTTAATCAAGATAATTCTGAATATTTAAAGGTTTAAAAAGTGGCCAGGTATTTACCTATAATAATTATAATTACACAGGCAGTTAAAGTCGAGTATGGCATCTCTTGCGTGAAATGGTGTTACGACTTATAATGGTTGCAGTAATAAGGATTGGTTGGGCTAATTAGCAGTACGTATTATGTTCAGTTTAAATTAATTATTTTATTTTTTAGATTTATAATGTTACTGCTTTGCGTACTGAACATGGTCGTACTGAGGAAAGGACTCGGCGCCCCCCCCCCTCCGAAATTGTATTATTGACATATACATTGATGTAATATCACTTGTCTCTTTAATACATTGTTTTTTATATGGGATTATAATCTAGGCGATTTATGTTTCAAAGAAACATTTTACACAAAATAATGAATAGCAAGTGTTAAAGTAATACATTCATTATTGCCAAAATACTGAACAAGTTAATAATGAAGATTCATTATAAAAATGCTTGTAGATATCAATAAAAGAAAAAACACAAAACGAGTAAAAAAATATTTTCGTAAGAGTGCAAAAATGTTTTCTTTTTAAAGCCCTATTCACTAAAGAGGTTTACATTTAGACCAGGTCCAACTTAACAATTATAAGTTTATCGTAGTATACACAAGAAAATAATAAACAATATTTAAAGAGTCACAACCGCAAAATATAGCAGTGATCTAAGCAAAACTGTCGATATACTCGGTCATTTTTATTCTAAAATAGGCCAAACCAGTTATATTTATAATCAGAAAAAAAGAACTATTTAATGAACATAAAGAAACATAAAAAATAAAACCAATTAAAATTAGACAAAGATACATATAAGTAATCAATTTAAAGGTACAACTTGAGAAACGTTCGAGTCGCCAAAGATTTCGACATGCTTATACATTATAACCTATAAACATAGTAGAAATAAACTCTACTATGCTACAAAATCAAGCGCATTATTTCGGACGGTGGTTTGAAATAAATATGTTGGTGAATAGTTGGTAAAATTCACACACTGAAATGGACGATATAAAAGGATTTTTTAATTAACTGATATACAGTTTAAGAAATTTTGTGGCATTTAAATTTACTGTTACGTTTTGAGAATTCACATTATTTTTCGTAAAAAAAAAACTAGTGAAAAGCCGAGACGCCACTATATTTGCTCTACTAAAACCCGCTTTTCGATACTCAGATAACGACTAAAATCAAGTGGCTTCTTGTATATTGTATTTTTGTAATGGTTAAAAAAGTCACCCTGTCAAATTTTTGCAGATATATGTATATATACGGGTTTCTAGATCACCTAGATTCTCCCGTTTCCGACGGTCTATCGTTGTGGCTGTGCCCAACATAGGTGAAAAACTAGTTTTCAGATTGACTGCTACTTTTGGCTAAAAATCAAGGATGATATGGTGGAGGAGGGGGTAAAAATCCACTGTGGGGATAAATAAATTAAATCTCAATCTGTAATTACGCTAATTAGAAAATAAGAAACAAAAATCCTGGTATTAAAATTAATTACTGGTTGCACTAGTTTATACAAAAAATCAATAAATCAATCAACTCTTAATAATACAGTTAAAAGATGAATCCAAATTTCACCCACATATCACCCTGTATATAGTCGTAATACGTAAAGACATGACTTATGACTTCTTTAGATATCAGGCAATGACTTTTAATCAAAACCAGCCAATGTTATGAAATTCTTTTTAGACTGCCATGCAGTTCGTTGATTTCTATTTAGATGTTTATATATATATATATATATATATATATATATATATATATATATATATATATATATATATATATATATATATATATATATATATATATATATATATATATATATATATATATATATATATATATATATATATATATATATATATATATATATATATATATATATATATATATATATATATATATATATATATATATATATATATATATATATATATATATATATATATATATATATATATATATATATATATATATATATATATATATATATATATATATATATATATATATATATATATATATATATATATATATAAACATATGGCATAATTTAATAAAAAGTTTTTGTATTGGTAAAGAGATAATTTAGGTAGCTACAAACCCGTTAACAGTAAAATCCTGATTTTCAATTTTTTTTGTCGATGCTGTTCTTAGGATGGTAGCATACTCATTTTCCATTCCTGTAAAAATTACAAACAACGAACAAGATTGCTGTTTATATTCTGAAAGGGGTCCAAGAGAAGACAAAAATGTAAAAAAATAAATAAATAGCAAAGTTTTTAAGACTTTTTCAGAGCAGCCAGGATATGCTGAAAAAATAAATAAATGACAATTGAAAAGTAAAAAACGAGATATTTTTGTTTTAAATGCAACACTCTATATGTTTAATTAAATGGGTATTTTCTTGCTGCTTATGAACAGATCAGGTTTTATATCTTCATATTTAAATACAGCTGATAAAATTGGCAAAAATCTTTTCATTACAGGCAATGTTTTAGAAAAGAGAGAGTATTATAACTCATAATTATAGTAGTTAGGGCTCTAGTGACTGTCGGCCAAATTAAAGCGACAACCTTTTGAGTCTTTTATATATTTGTCATTTTTTAATAAATATCAAATATATTTAAATTTTTTCATTTCCGAAAATATACAGCCAGAGTTATGCATGTTTTGAATGCTGTTTTCAAAATCAAATCAAAAGTTGCTATAGCTAACATGTAAAAAATATGCTATGAACAGCGGAAGGAGAAACTGATAACATAAGATTTTCGCATTAAAGAGACAAAAATCAAACATTTTAACAATAAGTAAGTTTTAACAACTAATTCTGAATATGATCACCACCACTATAATCGACTGTTATAAATTACTCAATTATTACCGAATCGTGGAAGACAAAGCAGTGTAAAAACCTTAAAAAATATCACACAACAAGGAAATATCGTAGAAAATGCAGGCATCAATAAAACTTCTGTGCGAAGAATAATAAAAGTAGACCTTAATTTGTATCTATTTAAAAGAATAAAAAAGAATTATATGTATATATATATATATATATATATATATATATATATATATATATATATAAATATATATAAATATACAATATATATATATAATATATATATATATATATATATATATATATATATATATATATATATATATATATATATATATATATATATAAATATAGATATATATATATATATATATATATATATATATATATATATATATATATATATATATATATATATATATATATATATATATATATATATATATATATATATATATATATATATATATATATATATATCATTTTTTAATAAATATCAAATATATTTAAATTTTTCCATTTCCGAAAATATACAGCCAGAGTTATGCATGTTTTGAATGCTGTTTTCAAAATCAAATCAAAAGTTGCTATAGCTAACATGTAAAAAATATGCTATGAACACCGGAAGGAGAAACTGATAACATAAGAATTTCGCATTAAAGAGACAAAAATGAAACATTTGAACAATAAGTAAGTTTTAACAACTAATTCTGAATTTGATCACCATCACTATAATCGACTGTTATAATTACTCAATTATTACCGAATCGTGGAAGACAAAGCAGTGTAAAAACCTTAAAAAATATCACACAACAAGGAAATATCGTAGAAAATGCAGGCATCAATAAAACTTCTGTGCGAAGAATAATAAAAGTAGACCTTAATTTGTATCTATTTAAAAGAATAAAAAAGAATTATATATATATATATATATATATATATATATATATATATATATATATATATATATATATATATATATACATATATATATATATATATATATATATATATATATATATATATATATATATATATATATATATATATATATATATATATATATATATATATATATATATATATATATATATATATATATATATATAATATATATATATATATATATATATATATATATATATATATATATATATATATATATATATATATATATATATATATATATATATATATATATATATATATATATATATATATATATATATATATATATATATATATATATATATATATATATATATATATATATATATATATATACATATATATTTATATATATATATATATATACTTACGACAGCTTTACAAAATAATAACTTTGCTTGGATCAACTTCATTACTCCACGTTATATAACCTCCCAGATGTCGCCAAAAGACTGTTGCTCCAAATATTTATATATTATATATATTACATACTTGAAGGTAAACATCTTATCCCAAAAGAGTGGAGAGAATATATTGTTGTACCAATCAATAAGCCAGGCAAAAGTGTTCTTAAACTATATGACGGAATTGTTAAACACAGATTGGAATTTTGGATGATGAAAAACCATCTGTTTCCCAAGAGTCGGTATGGATTTAGAGGCGGAACGTCTAGTCAAGAAGTTAATGCTAATTTAGAAACAAGGTATTCATTTAGGATTTACAAAGAAACAGTCCACTTCGGCTGTCTTTTGGGATAATCAAGGGGCGTACGATAATGTTGTGTACAATATTTTTATTAAAAAATGCATAAAATTGGATATGAAATAAAATATTATCTGCTTGTGAAGTAACAGCATAATCTTTAAAGGTGATTTAAACTATTGCGACATGTTAAAAAGAAAATAAACAGTATACGAAGCGAATATTCGGCAGAAAACTTAAGCTAAGCAGAAATCATTATTTACATAGCGTTTTTTGTTTTATTAAATATAGAGTCCCATTTTGCGGAGCTCCAAAAAGAGATGGATTTAAATTGAACAAAAAAAAAACACTGTCCAAAATTTAGCGATATGCTTTGAGAAAAACTTACGTAAAAGGCAGAGTAATGTCAATAACGTGTAAAATGATATAATAACTAAAATAAAAATGCCATATAAATTATAAAATGTGAGTTTATGATCAATAAATTCAACATTGAATGAAATTGTTGCGAAAATGCAACTTACGCTTAATAATTTAGTACAAAGAATTTTAAAAACAATCTAGGCGCAATATTTAAAGTACTTAGGTCGAAAACTATAGAATGAACAAACGATTTCTTCAGACCCAATTTCTTTGCCCTACACACATTCGTGCCATTTGTAATTCTTTGCAATTAATATAATGTACAAAGTCAGCATTTTACGTTGAGTTTAAAAAGGTATTATTAGTCACATTAAACAAACCAGAAACATTATATTTATGCGTGTCCAGTGGACTGTTTTCACGAAGAGGTATGTAACCTCGTGTGAACCGCGCACTTAGCAAAAATCCATATTCGCCATAATAACCAGAAAATAAATAAACAATCTTAACAATAAGCAGTTTCAAAAGGAACATATTTCTAGTTCTTTTTATACTGGTTGCGTGGCGTATTACCGACGCTCCAGCGTGGAAAATTACACTGTTTGGAAAATAATGCATTTTATTGGACGATGATTAAAATGACTGTGAAATTAGATCAATTCCTATAACAGATATGAACACAGCAGTCATGTTAGCACTTTTTTTAAATCGCAGTTCCGTACTTAGGAATGCTATTTGCAAGAATGGGGTATTGAAAAGCTTAAATATATGATGCAATTTACTAGGATAACAAATAATACTATTATTGAGTCATACATCTGTAATATTTTTCGTAACCGGTGACGTCCTGTTCTTGGTACATAAACGGTGACGTGGAGTATCCAAGACTCCATAGATATATGTCTGATTTGCCATACGTACAAATTCTTTTATGTTACCAGTTCATTTTAATATTGCTTAAATATACTTAGAGATATTTTTTTGTCAATTAACCAAAAATAATTGTAATAGTTTTCATTATCAAGCTTATTGTTTTAGAAGGGTATTAATTAAAAGAAAACAAGTCAGGAGGATTTATTCTTTTTACAAAGTTTTTAATAGAATATCAAAAAACAGTTACAAAAGAAGTAACTAAAATCATTGAGTAACTTATTTTTAAGAAAAACATAATCAAAAATCTGAATACAAAAAAAAACTGCAAGACACTAAATTGAGCAAAACGAAAATATTCTATTATACTTTTTCTACAAAATTTATTACTATAAGTCGAACAAGTTTTTTACAACAAATACATAAATAGAATGTCTTTCTGTGTAACTTTAGGTAACAATGTTTTCACACTTCCAGTCCTTTTGTTCAATAGGCAGACCTGGTCCTATGTGAAGAATTCTGCAAAGATGATATAACGGCTTTATTTCGTTTAGGGACAAATGAAACCAGTGTTATATCCTTCGTAAAACCATATATAGCTGAACCAACCGCTTTAAGTTTCTAGGGAAGAAATTCAGGAGGAATACGCTGACAGTTCTGAATAAATAGTTTAAATAACTTTTGTATAGGTGCTAATGGATTTACGAATTTTCTTTGTTCTCTGGTAGCAATGTTATCAAAACACAAACAACTCATTAGAACTGTAAATCTTTTACCGCTCATCACTACCCGGAAAATGTCTCTGCCCGTCCTATATGTAGCGAATAAACATTTTATATCTTTATCGTTTGATTTAAAAACTGCTGAGTAAATTAGCAGCCCAAAAAATGCTTCATTTTCCATTCAGTCAACATCTTTCAATTCGGGTCGATCTTCGTTTTTAAATTTTGTTCTTTCATTTGCTAGTATCACATTTGTCCCTGTAACTACAAAGTCCACTACCTCATCAGCAAAAGACATTTCCAAACTGCTTTTGGGTCTGCTACATGGAACCCTGATAAATGGACAATAATATTATGTTTCTGAGTACGCACAATTCTAGTAATTGCTCTGCTGACCACTTGTATTTGTTCTTACCATAAATATATTTTCCAGATCTTACTAAGATATTTTCTTTTTCTTCTTCGTCGCTTACGAAAAATTGTTGATCTGTTTGAAAATTGCTTTCTTCACCTAAGCTGGATTCGTTGTCGGACTACTCGAAAACCGAATCATGAAGATTTTGCAGTTCAAAATCGGGGTCATTATCATCAATGTCACTATTGTCCTTATCTAAACTCTTCTACTGACAAAACATATTTTTTTGCATCTAGGGACGCTAAAACTTGAAGATATGTAAAATCTCAGAGGGTGATTCTTTTCATAATTACAAACATTTATTTTGGCCGTCATTTTATTCCGCTATCTTGGATTCGTACCAAAATTTCACCAGTGGATACCAACATAATACTTGATTTTAGTGCATTTCAATAGGCCGCCATTTTGATTTGACATATTGGCTTTTTAGCAAAATATTACTAGGTAATTTTTTACATAAGTTATTCGGGTAAGTAGTTTTTTAGCTATGCCGCTAACAGACAGACCGATAGAATTGTGAAAACACCTTTTTCGGCAACTAAGAACCCTGAAACGCAAAAGAATGAAAAAATCACGGATTTTTTTACGATTACAATACTTCTCTTTTACGAGGGAAGTAATTAGGTACCTATGATATATATTTCTGGAACATATCTACATATTACTTATAAAGTCGTCAAACATTTCTTTAGAAGTATCTGTATTTTAATTATTCATAATATTATGTAGCAATATATTTGAATTTTAACCACAGGTTAAATAAGGTTTTGTTAGGTTGGGTATAAATTAATTTAAAGCAGAAACCATGAATGCAATATGTAAGTAGTAGGTAGTATTATTTTCATTTCATTTCAGGAACAACGAGCTGAGAAGGGCGCCTATACCCACCTGTGTATTCCACGATCCAGTTGAAAAGGATATACGGCTCCATCCGAGTTGAGAATGTTTCAGCAAATCATAAAATAACATCTAATTCTATTTGATGCTTTATAATGTATGGTAGCGCATCTTAAATCTTCAGATACAGTTATATAACTTCTATTAGAGTTATTTGATTCTGTTAATGATTTTGATTTGGTTTTACTTTATATTGCCATTTTATCTGTCAACTAGCTGACCGTAAACCGATGAAGAGCTTTGATCAGACAACTCATTAGAACTGCAAATCTTTTACCGCTCATCACTACCCGGAAAATGTCTCTGCCCGTCCCATCTGTAGCGAATAAACATTTTATATCTTAGTCGTTTGATTTAAAAACTGCTGAGTAAATTAGCAGCCCAAAAAATGCTTCATTTTCCATTCAGTCAACATCTTTCAATTCGGGTCGATCTTCATTTTTAAATTTTGTTCTTTCATTTGCCAGTATCACATTTGTCCCTGTAACTACAAAGTCCACTACCTCATCAGTAAAAGACATTTCCAAACTGCTTTTGGGTCTGCTACATGAAACCCTGATAAATGGACAATAATATTATGTTTCTGAGTACGCACAATTCTAGTAATTGCTCTGCTGACCACTTGTATTTGTTCTTACCATAAATATATTTTCCAGATCTTACTAAGATATTTTCTTTTTCTTCTTCGTCGCTTACGAAAAATTGTTGATCTGTTTGAAAATTGCTTTCTTCACCTAAGCTGGATTCGTTGTCGGACTACTCGAAAACCGAATCATGAAGATTTTGCGGTTCAAAATCGGGGTCATTATCATCAATGTCACTATTGTCCTTATCTAAACTCTTCTACTAACAAAACATATTTTTTTGCATCTAGGGACGCTAAAACTTGAAGATATGTAAAATCTCAGAGGGTGAGTCATTTTATTCCGCTATCTTGGATTCGTACCAAAATTTCACCAGTTGATACCTACATAATACTTGATTTTAGTGCATTTCACTAGGCCGCCATTCTGATTTGACATATTGGTTTTTTAGCAAAATATTACTAGGTAATTTTTTACATAAGTTATTCGGGTAAGTAGTTTTTTAGCTATGCCGCTAACAGACAGACAGATAGAATTGTGAAAACACCACCTGAATGGTAACCACAGGTTAGGTTAGGTATAAATTAATTTAAAGCAAAAACGATGAATGCATTATGTAATTAGTAGGTAGTATTATTTTCATTTCATTCCAGGAACAACGAGCTGAGAAGGGCGCTTATACCCACCTGTGAATTCTACGATCCAGTTGAGAAGGATATACGGCTCCATCCGAGTTGAGAAGGTTTCAGCAAATCTTAAAATAACATCTAGTTCTATTTGATGCTTTATAATGTATGGTAGCGCTTCTTAAATCTTCAAATACAGTTATATAATTTCTATTAGAGTTATTTGATTCTGTTGATGACTTTGATTTGGTTTTATTATATTGTCATTTTATCTGTCAACTAGCTGACCGTAAACCGATGAAGAGCTTTGATCAGAAACACCTGCCCACGGATGGACATAACTCATTTTACTTTGGCGGTTAGCAATAAGAGCTATAAGAAGTCAAGGATACGGGTCAATGGAACTGGCAGAACACGTAACTAGGATGAAAGACAATGGTCTAAGAGACTCAGAGGCTAGACACCAATGATATTGTCCAAAACAAGTAAAAGCTTTCGTCCAGGTCCTTTTTCATATTATAAAATAAACGATTCAATAGAGAATTTGTCTAATGCAAGAGTGCGCATATTTTTAAAACAATTTTAAATTGAATTTGCATGGTATATTTTTGTAGTTTTTAAGTGTAAAATAATATAACTTAATAGTTAGGTAGCTATGAACAAATCAACTTTGAATTAACACAGAGAGAATGGTTTACGATTTAAAAAAACTCTTAAAGATCTGTCGGATGAATCCAATCGGGTGGTACCTGAAATGTGTACCAATGGCATCTACTGGGTGCTAGCTACCTTATATCTGATAGCTTTCAAAAAGTTAAGACACAAACTGAAATTCATTTGTCTCTTATGAAACCTGTTTGCCTTTGCAAATAGCTCAAGAGGCGAATTTCCAAGTATTACGTCATAGCTATAAAACTAATAAACTTGTAGTTTTATTCAGAATTCAAGGTAATAAAAATACAAAGGGTGTTAAAATATCCGTCGTACTCTTTTAAAGCAACCCGTACATTTAAATATTTTTCAAATGTGTAAACTCCTGTATCCTGTAATTTTTTAATTTAACAATTTAATATAACAAAAAAGCTAATAAACTTGAATCTAGTAGGGCGCTACCCTGTCTTTAAAAGTATTTTATATATTAACAAACTAAAAAATCGGCAAATTTCCTTTACACGGAACTTCCCTCAATATGAATATTCCTTTTATTAGGAATAATGAAGTGTAATCCAATTTAGTTCAGTACATAGTTATTTAGGAACACATTCATACTGCCTTTTCAAACATTTTTATTGGACGCCATTTTGTTCCAATATATTGGATCCCTACCAATATTATACCAGTTTCTACCTATGCCACACTTGTCTTTGGGCATAATTTAAAATTCAATAAGTAGTTTTCACATTGACACACACACTGCGATTTTATTACGACATGTTCAATTCGCACCAGTTTATCCTTACTTATATCAGATTTAATTTTTGTCCAAAATTTACAGTCAATTGAATAAGGAGATTACGGTAATTTTTTTAAAATGTTATTTGGCCGCCATTTTGTTCCGATATCTTGAATTCGTAATAAAACTTTTCCAGTTTATCTCTATATCACACTTAATGCCTGCACAAAATTTGAAATTAATCTAATAAGTAGATTGTTTCAGACTCATTTTTGAAATATTTTATTAGGCCGCCATTTTGTTTTGCTATTTTATATTCAAACCAAAATGTTACCAGTTCATTCTTACATAACACTTGATTTTTTTTTTGCAAAATTTGAGGTAAATTGGATAATTCGTTTTTTTAGTAATAATTTGTTTAAGTAGTCTTTTCAGACTGAATTTTTATATTTTTTATTAAGCCGCCATGTTGAATTCATACCAAAATTTTACCAGTTGATTCCTAGATAATTCCTGATTTTTGTGCAAAATTTGAGTTAAATTGAATAAGCACTTTCTTAGTAATTTTTTTTTATCATTTCACTAGGGCGCCATCTGGTTTTGCCATATTGGATTTTTACCATAATGTTACCAGGTCATCCTCATATGACCCTTAATTTTTAATAAAAATTTGAAATCAAGCGGGTAAGTAGTTTTTTAGCTATGCCGCGAACAGTCAGACCGACAGACAGACCGACGGAATCGAGAAAACATGTTTTTCGTCATCTAGGGACCCTGAAACGTAAAGATCTGAAAAAAATCTGGGAGTGGGATTTTTTCAAGATTACAATACCTCCCTTTTAAGAGGAAAGAAAAAACGAAAATTAGGTTTATGCTTAAAACAATAAATTAGGACAAATATACATTATCGATCATGTCCTAGTCTACTATCGAATTAACTTTCTGTTAACTCTATCCTGCATGATCCTATACAGAATGAACTACTATTTCAGAACTTTTAATGAATTTCGAATCTATTTAAAAACATGGGCATCGGCTCAGTTAACACCACCAACCCTTTTTCCTGCGTCCACTTTTTACGTGTCTTTAGGTGCATTCGTGAATACGAGATAAAATGTCCCTTGGTGCAACAGTAGCGTGCTGTGCCAACAACGATCTTATCAGAAAATCTAGTAACACATAATTTTTATTGCAATTTACATTGTACGTTTTTGATCCAATGTCAGATGCAATTCTATTAGTAATGTTTAGCTAAATGTTGATAGATTTACGATTTAGTGTTACGGGGCGTTTTCTGTGTAGTCATAAAATGTGACATATTTTGATTTTGTTGATAATTCATTACTTTTCACTCGACAAGGCTTGCAAAGATGGTAGTGTGTTTAAGGCATATAAGTATGTATGTATCATGGTTTGATACCAGGTCATTCATAGTTTTGCATAATCTCCTTATAAAAAAATCCAACGGCGGGAAAATAACTGATGATAATAAAAAAGGTCATCTGTAGTTTTTCAAGACCTCCATTATACATTATCGCCGAGCCCCTTAGCATCAGGGTACCCCAGCATTGCGGGGGTTGGAGGGGATGTAGCTACGACAGTGATCTGCGTAGCTAAATTTTCCTTAAAAAATCAAAATGGAGGAAGTAGTACGCCATTTTGTCCAGCATATAAAATTAAATATTTTAATAATTATCGTGATAGGTATCAAAAGCCCACTAAGACGATTCTAAATATATTTCCATATGCTATTATAGTATATAGGGTGTACCAAATACAGTGGCGTGCCGAGTTTTTAAGGGTCCCCCAAAACTTTTCTTGGTGCCCCTGCATAATTTTATAAAATAAAAAAAAAGAAACGAACGATCTACATTTTGAGATTAATAAGTGTAGGTAAACTAATAAACACAAAAAAAAAAAAATCGGTAAATTTCCTTTACTTCCCTCCTTATGAATCTTTCCTTCTATTAGGAATAATGAAGTGTGACTTAATTTAGTTCAGTACATCATTTAGTTACACATATATATTGTCTTTTAAAACATTTTTAATCGTCGCCATTTTGTTAGATCATATAGGATTCCTACTAATAATATACCAGTTTCTAGTTATGTCACACTTGATTTTTGAATATAATTTAAAATAAATTTAATAAGTAGTTTGTATATCAATACACACCGCCATTTTGTTACTAGGTCATCCTCATATAATCCTTAATTTTTGACCAAAATTTGAAATCAATAAGTAAGTAGTTTTTTAGCTATTCTGTGGCAGACAGAAAAACCGACAGACGGACCGACGGAATTGATTAATCATATTTTTTAGAATCTAGGGATGCTAAAACGTAAGATGTGTAAAACCTGAGAGGGTGATTTTTTCAAGATTACAAATATTTTATTCAACCGCGATTTTGTTCCACCATTTTGAATTAGTACATACCTCAGTTTTACTAGTTCATCTGTATATCACAATTATTTTTGGCACACAATTTGAAATCAGTCCATTAAGTAGTAAGTGAAGATAGTTTTTTCACGATTACAAATATTTTATTTAGCTGCCATTTTGTTCCTCCATCTTGAATTAGTACCATGGTTTTACTAGATCATCTGTATACCACAATTATTTATGGCACAAAATTTGAAATCAGTCCATTAAGTAGCTTTTCAGGCTGAATTTTTAAATATTATACTAAGCCGCCATCTTCGATTCGTACCAAAATTTTACCAGTTGAATCTTACATAATACTTGATTTTTGTGCAAAATTTGAGATAAATTGCAAGAGTAGTTTTTTAGTAATATTTTTTTTACATTTCATTAGGCCGCCATTTTGTTTTGTCATAATGAATTTTTACAAAAATGTTACCTGGTCATCCCCATATGACCTTCAATTTTTGACCAAAATTTTAAATTAATCATGTAAGCAGTTTTAAGCTATGCCGTGAATTGACATACAGACAGTCAGACAAACCGACAGACCGACCGACGGAATTGATAAAACATATTTTTGACATCTAGAGACGCTAAAGCGTAAAGTTTTGTAAAACCTGAGAGGGTGATTTTTCCACGATAACAAATATTTTGTTTAACCGCCATTTTGTTCCGCCATCTTGAATTATTACCACAGTTCCACTGGTTCATCTGTGTACCACAACTATTTATGACACACAATTTGAAATCATGCCCATAAGTAGTTTTTCCGGCTGAATTTGTAAATATTTAACTAAGCCGCCATTTTGTTCCGCCATCTTAGATTCGTACCAAAATTGTACCAGATCATTCCTACATAATACTTGATTTTTTTAATATTTTCTAAGCCGCCATTTTCTTTTGCCACATTGGGTTTTTAGCACAGTATTACCCAGTCGTCCCCATAAAACCCTTAATTTTTTATAAAGATTTGAAGTCAATCGGGTAAGTAATTTTTAGCTATGTTGCGAACAGACAGACAGACGGAATTGAGAAAACATGTTTTTCGCCATCTAGGGTTCCTGAAAGATCTGAAAAAATCTCGAAGTGTGATTTTTTTACCATTACAATACTTTCCTTTTACGAGGGAAGTAATTAACTAGATACTAAAAAATAATTCAAGCAAAACTAAATAATAAAGAACAAAGAGTACAAGAATCGTTTTCTTTGGCGG
Source organism: Kuschelorhynchus macadamiae (assembly GCA_030620095.1). Classification (NCBI taxonomy): domain Eukaryota; kingdom Metazoa; phylum Arthropoda; class Insecta; order Coleoptera; family Curculionidae; genus Kuschelorhynchus; species Kuschelorhynchus macadamiae. The sequence goes on from JAUTXW010001895.1 coordinate 920,858, forward strand.
TAGACTAGACTTTTTTGTTTTTGTATCTAACAATTAAGACGACTTTGAGTCATGGTCGACCTAAGGACATTTTTAATTACTTTCAACTTTGAAAATGATCTTTCCGATTGAACTAAGGTTACAGGAAGGACAAGAAATAACTAGAATGGAGAATACAGTTCTGGTCTACTTAACAATAATTCATTTTTTTTTCGCATGCGAATTCGCGAGTTGAATTAAGGTTTTTAATGTTTTTATACAATAATGATTTTATCTGAATTAGCTCAGTTGCTAGTTGAGAAGTTAAATCATTTAAATATTTCTCCACTAATAGCTGAGCTTTTTCCAAAATTTCTGAGTCATTTGCTTTAACGAATATCTAAGGATTTAGAATTGAAAATGTTGTATGAACTGTTTTAAACCCAGTAAATTTTTTATCTAGAGGACTTACTATTATATCTAAATATGCATTAAGTACTGTCACTTCCAAATCTTTTATAGGGTTTATATATTACGTTATCTTATTATTATCATTTCCAGTGTATCCGATAGTTGCAAACATTGCGAAATCAGTGATTTTTTAACTATGGAAAAAATATTTTATTTGAATACCCTATTTACTGTCCAGGTATAATCAATTATTGGAAAAAAATTAATCTCCTGATTGACCCCAAGAGGCTAAACAGATTTTAATGTGTGAAATAAACAAATATTTTCAACTTAATTATGTTAAAAAAGCTCATTAAGACGATTTCAATAAAATATACCTATGCATATTTACTACACAGGATATGAGAAATAAGTACATTCAATTAATTAAGAAATATATCATTGTTAATAACACCTGAGTAACAAGCAAAAGAGGGAAATGTCTTTTACATGTTTACCTTCCTTATTCGGTTTTAAGCAGTCCGGTTTTTTATTTATTTTTACTTGTTACACCTATCATTCTTTCATCATATTATATTCTTGTTTCCCTTCGTCAGTTAGTCCAAATCACGTTAAAATCTCCAGTTCAGTCTCAGTCAGTTAAAATCTCAAAATATTATCTCTTTTGTATGGTTTTCATTTCAAGTTGGCCAAATTCACTGAGAGCTAAAAAAGCAAGAGGTCCTCACAACTATGAACACAAGATAACAACATACAAAACATAATTTTTAGTAATTTACAAAAAATAAAGAGAGGTATGTGAAAGTAATTTAAAAAGATGAGATATCAAAATTAAGAACGTAATAACGCGAGAACAGCCGAAGCAGCTACTTAGTAATGTGTTTTTCACTTTACTGTTTGCCGTTTTTTTCTTAAAATATGACTAGATAATTCTATTTAATACCCTAGTTACTATAATTTATTATTATATACTATTTTTCAAAAGAAAACTCTACCATCTAGCATAATTCGACTTGTAATATGGGTTAATTGGTAATATTACTAATTCTAATAGTTCTAAGTGTACAAAAGCCCAATTTTTAAGATCATAGGGAAAACGTTTTGGACTTTAAAACGTTTTGCATATTTACTTCCCTGGTTCAACAACACATATATTGTATTATTGATATAATGTATGAAGCTATTATATTTGACCTGAAAATATAACTGTAAGGGTCATTTTGGGGTATAAAAAACAATTTATTGTATTACACGCAACCTGTAGTATATAACGCAGTATATTACGATCACATAAACAATGAAGTTACACATATCTATACATCCTAGACAAATTATTTCTTTTAAGAAAGGTACTGTTACTATTTTGTTATTAAGGCATTTATTGAAGATACTTAGGTTACAGAATACAATAATAGTATTTGAAAAAAAGACCGGATGTCCTCACGTTTTTCTCTGACAATATTAGAAACATTTCCAAGGTAGAGCAAATAAATGCCAAAGTGATAACTGACTTTCAAAAAAGTTTTTAAATTTAAATTTATTTACACCTACATATAACTTTTAATTTTGCGGTTTTTCAAACTTTTTTTTTCACAGTTAAATATCCAGACATTACCTATAGAACATATATCCAGACATATACTGTAGCATTTTCATACCGATTGGAAGATACAACCAGTCCATGGTCATATATTAAAAAAAAAACAACCCAGACTGTTAATGCACAAGTCTTAAAATATTTTATTAACAGACCAGTTCACAAAAATGCAAAAAATAACCGTAATTCTTTCTGTATTTTTTTAGGATGTAAAGTTACATCTTAGGCACTACGTTGAGACGTTCTCAGTACAAACTCACTAAAGATTTTGCCTACTCGAAAGTTTTCAACAATTAATATAAATTTATTCTAAAATTTAAGAAAGTAAAATTAGGCAAGAGTTCTGGTGCAAACAAAATTATGGAGCCAAAGAATTTTATTACACCCCTCACCGCAATACCAGTTACTGGTCATTTTAAGACCGCTGCTGTTATAAAGAAACCTCGTCATTTTTCTATTACTCTACTTGAGTCTCCGTCCCTGGATGCAACGAAATCCCCTCTGTAGCGTTTGTGCAAAAGCCTTTTTACGTTGGTGAGAATGAATTTGCATGTAAATCCTTTTAGCCCTGGATTTTCCCAGAAATGCAGTTTTACGGATAAATATATTCTTTTTTTAAAGATTTTGTTCCATTTTGACCCACACTAAGCCAGATAGCTGCTGTTCCTCTGTGGCGGCCATCGTCGGTTTAAAATACTTATTTTGGCACTTTATCGCAAGTGCCAATGTCAGTGGTCGATATTTCAGAATAGTTTATGCATAAGTATATAATTTATGCACCAAAGAAAGAGCATACGCTTTTATCTTCACAGCAACGTGCGATTTACAAAACAATATCGCCGGTTAGCAAACAAACTGGTTTTCCAAAAGTAATTCTGTAGAAAATAGGTATTACACAAATACACAAAAGTAACGACTATGTTATCTTCTTATACTACGTATTATTATGAAAAACTCTAATTGTAGCATTTGCTGTATGCTGTTGTAAAATAATTTACAAACAGTAAAGTTCAATGAGTATTGAACTTGACTGTTGCAATCACAGTATTACTTTTATTATTTCTTACCTTAAAATAGTTAAAAATTTAAAGTTTGTGTGTACGTTATTCAAAAAGAAATTCAAACCACGTTGCTTTATTTAACAAAATAAAATAAAAACCAATAAACTTACAACTTACTTAAAATTAAGAAAATAGTTTCCATTAATTTCATGAAAGTTCACTCGAATACTCGAAACCATCTGAAGAGTGAAAATATTTCCAGAAAATCAAATTTTCTCGTACGTAAAATTTTTGAGCTATTCAGTTTTATTTTATTTTGTAATGTTGCCCTTAAAAGTAGTTTATTAAACTTTTAACATGTTAAATAAAGCGAAATTACAATTGCAGCAAAAAAAAACGAAACAAAAATAAAAACAGAATGTTCTTTTCGAATACAGCGCAACAGTGTAACCAAATGGTTTGTGCCTTACCATGTCGTTAAAGATCAAAGAAATTTGCCGGGAACCGCTACGCGAAGGAGCGTGGTCTTGATCGCGACAGGTTACTCCAAAAATAATATTTATGTGTATAGAATAAAGTTGCGTTATCGATATTGATACAGTGAGTTATCGACCATTTATATCAGATAGCGTCTTCTATTCATTGAACTGGTGTGCTCTCAGATGTTCCCTTTGACGCAGATTGATCGGAGACTTCATATCTTGTGACCTTGCGTTTGCCTTCGAAAATAAGGTTTGGTCTCAGTGCTTTGAGATTGCTCTCGCTTGCCCCTGGTCCGGCACAAAGATCGAACAGAAGTCTTGTTAAATTTGTCAATAAAAATGGACGAATTTCAAAAAGACGTTTGGGAGTTTTAGTAATTTTGTCCTCTTTATCGTCGGACAATGAATTAAAATATACATGTTTTACTTGGTAGAGGTAATCTACTTAGTACTCTTTTTTTTTAATGAAAAAACTCTTTACCCATCAAGCCAAGAGAAAACGAACGTTAAATAATGAGTAAACGACACCTGGCCGGCAAAATGCATGTTCGGCATCATTTTAACTTAATTCTAGAGTCTGATCGAAGGTGATTTTTTTGGCCCTCCTCACGCCTTCGGCCGAAGCAATTCTATCTTATTTTGATATTAATATCTAAAATAGCAATTCGTCACAATTTTGTGTTTGTGTTTTTTTAGTAAAATGGAAAACAAACAAATAAAAATATTTGTGACTAAAGATGATACTAATAAAAAGTTTTAATGTATTAAGAAAAAACAAATATTATTCTAGTTGTTATTACTGAACACAATAAGCTATATATATATATATATATATATATATATATATTTCGTGCCTTTGCCCTACACGGGGCTCGCTAGTCTATGGCGGCCTGATGAGCTCTAATAAGAGCGAAATCTCGATCGTCGTTTGACTAAAATGGATCATTGAGTCTGCTGTGATGCAGAACATGTTCCAAACAAGGATCATTTTCTTGTTATGACGTTGGTGTTCGTGGAATGAAAACATACTATCATTTAATGCTCCCAACGAAAGCCAGGAGTCACAATGTAATTCAATGCCGGTCGTGGTATTAGCCAGCGGAGTAGTTGTTTTTGTGATTCCATTTCGTGCCTTTGCCCTACACGGGGCTCGCTAGTCTATGGCGGCCTGATGAGCTCTAATTAGAGCGACATCGCGATCGTCGTTTGAAATGAATCATTGAGTCTGCTGTGATGCAGAACATGTTCCAAACAAGGATCATTTTCTTGTTATGACGTTGGTGTACGTGGAATGAAAACATACTATCATATATATATATATATATATATATATATATATATATATATATATATATATATATATATATACATGCTGAAGTGGTCTTCCAATTCGATTTTGTCTTTTGCGTTTCCAAATTGGTAGTTTCTTTATAGTTGTTCGCTTGTGTATTATTTGTATATTGTGTTTTCTAAGAATTCTTCTGATTCTGACTGTTGTGCCCTTTACATATGGTAAGACGACTTACGACATGCCAGGACTGTGAAAAGATGTACGTGGAGCAAACTAACAGGCGAATATCAGCAAAAATAGAAGAGCATAAACTCAGCATCAGAAACAAACAAACAACCTCAGCTCTATTCTTACATCATCAGGAAACCGGTTGCAAAAAAAATTTCGTGTGTAGTGTGTAGATCATTATAAGACAAGAATAATCAGAGAAACCAAAGAAATTGAAAATCAAGGTGAGTTAAATAAAAGGGACGATTCATTAAAACTACCAACAGTATGGGAGACACTAATCGATAAATCCAAAATTACAAAAAATCAAGTTCAATTAGCACAACAACAGCAACATTCGGAAAACATAAATAACGACCAACGGCCGCTCAAATATAACCTTCGGCCCCGGGTGGGAGGCAGTCACTAACACTTCACTATCTATTTGGATGCCAGAAAGAAAGCTTCGAAAATGCCAAATGTGGTAAAATTTTGGCGAAACGTCATCAAAACTGTTCTTCAAAACCAGAGTAGTGAACGGATGAAAACAGCATGAAAACACGTTCTATTTTTCCATCCGTGAATGACTAAGAATCAACATAATAAAATTGCTACTTGCTACTAAAAATATGAGTGACACTGGATTCAGAAAGATGCCTATAAAGATGTGCAAAAGTTTGAAACACGTACGTAAACAATTTCAAATGTTGTTAGCAAGTTAAGATAAAAAAAATATTTTAATTTTTGCAAATAATTCGGAAACTATTAACATTTAAGAAATAAAAAAAAGAATTTTAAAAAAGAAGACTTTTTTCGTAAAAAAGTGCCGACTCTAATAACAATTTTAATTTAATGTTGAAAATAGGCGCGGAGCTCTAATTTCAACATTAAATTAAAATTATTAATAATAGCCTTCCGGAAGTCGGAACTTTTTATTGGAACTTTCTTCCTCTTTAAAATCTCTTTTTTTGAGTTTCTTACATATTAATCAAAGTTATTTGCAAGAAACTAAACTCCTTTCTTTTAAATCTTAATTTTTTAATAACTTTTGAAATTGTTTATGTGCGGGTTTTTCTACACATCATTCCGAACGCAAAGGGCCCTGCCTCATATTTTTACTAGCAGTAACAAGAATTAACACCATTTTGAGTTTTTGAACTAGATTATGCGTTTTCATAATTAGATTAGCTTCGATATTATAGCTCTTCTGCCGGCTTAAAGTTGTCCAGCTAAACTAAATGATTATTCACTAGCTACAGGTGGGAGGAGTTGATAAAATTGTTTTCGTAGCCTACTTTAAGTACACATAAGAGCTCCATTGCCAATAATGAATCATATCTGCATACCTCAAAGCAGGGATTGTTTAAAATAAAGATGTCGAGATATCATTAAAATATAATAATATTAACTTTTATTTGGGAGCCTGCACCTTAGGCTTCGGTAAAATTTTGACCGAAGCCGATTATTTGCCGAACATCGAAATAATAGCCGAAGCAGGACTCTACTTGATGCTAAAGAAAGTATCTATGTGGCATAACAACTTTAATCTGGAGCAATCTTAGACTGCTCGAATGGATTTTGTTAAAAGTTATTAATTTATAGCTTACAGGACGCCAATAAAATAAACTGCACCTTCCTGTATCTTAGTTCTGGTCTAAACAGGTTATTTTACTTTGGAAAAAACGCCACTTACTTAAATATATATATATATATATATATATATATATATATATATATATATATATATATATATATATATATATAAAATTAACGGATTCTCTAGTATTCATTCATTTTAACTATTGTGATATTCTGTTTAGATAAAACAGATACAAATAGAATTGAGAAAGTACAAACAAACTATTTACAGTTTATTTATGGTATACGAAAATATGATCCGGTTTCGCACAAACTATATGATGCCAAATGGATGAATATGCAGAATAGGAGTATACTACACTCCTTCGTGTTTTTCCACAATATTATTTTTACTAACTGTCCACCATACTTGACTAACAAGATAATATGTAGAACAGATGTTCACAGCTTAAACCTTATATTTAGGGGTCTTTTCTCTCCACCACCACATAAAACTGCCCTGTTTCAAAGAAGCTTTACCTATAAAATTTATAAGCTTTACAATACAGTTGTATCTTTTTAAAAGCTTTAAATCCATCATTTTTTAAAAGAAAGTTAAGAGAAGAAATTTTTAGTCAATAAGTGAAGTGCAGTTGATTTAAATTCTATTCCGGATGTGTTCTCATGCAAAAAAAAATTATTGTGTGTCTATAGGGGTTAAACTTTGATCAATTTATAATTGTTTTTATCATATTTTATACTATATACTATATCATGTATTATTATTGAATAATTGCAAAATAAATGTCTTATTATTATTATTATACTGGTTTTCAAAAAATTGACAAATATAAGATGATCTCTAAGAAGTAATACATATTAGTTGAAGCCACCTATGGATGCATAAACTGCATTACTAAGCTTCCTAAAGTCTTGTAGTACTTGTAAACGTAAAAAATTACGCCCGGAGATTTTGCAGATCTTTGCGTTTTAAGGTTCCTAGACCCCGAAAAATATGTTCTTTTATTTCCGTCAGTCTGCGGTTCTGGCTCTAGGTGGCATAGGTCAAAAATTACTTATCCGATTGACTTTTAATTTAGGTTAAAAATCAAGGGTCATATTGGGACTGAATGATAACATTTTGATAAAAATCCAATATCGTAGTAGAAAATGGCGTCCTCACAAAATGTAAAAAAAATATTAGTGAGAAAAGCAAGTGTGATAAGGATAGACTGGTAAAATTTTGGTATGATGCCATTATGACACAATAAATTGCGGAAAAAATGTCTTATCTTCTTATCCAATTGCACAAAAACAGGGATAAACTAGTAAAACTCTAGTGCGATATGAAAATCCCGTAGGGCAAAAGAAATTATCTGTCCAACAAAATATGTAAATATTCGTTAATATTTTATTTCCGAATAAAATCTTTTTTTTATAAAGGAAATCATAAATGAAATAATGTATTTCTTATAGACTTGTTAATTAAATTTATCAAAAATAGAATACAGTATTCCCAGTAACTTACGTAATTGGCCATATGAGGAGCGTTTCAATGCCTTGAATCTTACCAGTTTGGCGGATAGAAGGAAACGGGGGATCTGAGTGAAACTTAATATAATCACGGGACAACCCTTCTGCGAGATGGACACATTTCTACATTGCCAAAACAAAAATCTACGAAGTCACACCATAAATTACAGAGTGAAAGATGTCAAAAAACTTCATTAGATAGACAGGTTGCCTCTGTAGGGGTGTGGAGTGAGGTTGACAGAACTGAGATTAGCGAAAAGGGCCTTTTAGACCTAGTTGCTGGGCTTGCCCCCCCCCCTCATACTGCTACTAGTAATACTAATATGCTCTAAAATAAATAGTTTTTTTAACTGTGGAGAAATCTACATATGTACACGTATGCAACTCGTTCCCTTATAATGTGATAAAAGCCAGGTATTTTAATCCCATCAACGTTGTTCAAGTACATTTTAAACAAAGCGATATTACCACCCCCCCCCCCCCCGGTTTCGTTATTATCTTCCTTTAAGATCATTAATACTATATTAGTGACCCATCTGAAGACATTATGATAATGTGTAAACTAAAGATTGTCGATTTTAGTATAAAACGTGCCTAATGTTGCTTGAGAAATATCGGCAATTATATTTATGGTCCGCTGGCATAACAGTATTGTAACTGACCGTTTTCCTAAAACAAAACCTTCACAGAAACGACAATAATAACCGGACAATCTGAATATATATATATATATATATATATATATATATATATATATATATATATATATATATATATATATATATGCATGATGCAATACCGCGTTAAAAGGCATTTTGTTGGAAGCCGAAATTCCCACTTTCACTAGTAGTGGTCTACATGTTAGCAGAAATTTAACAAAAAAAATTATACGCCGTTTTTAGGAGAAGTTATACTATTTTCCAAACTGCCAAATAATAATATAAAATCAAAATCGATTATATTACGAACACATAAATAACCACATCAATTGCTTGTGTCGCTGTTTAAATAAAATGCATGAAACAATATTTGGCTTGATGTTGCCAGAACCGTGATTTAAGTCTATTTGTTTAGAAATACAAGACAGACATTATGTTATAAAAAATAAACAGACTATACCCAATCGGTCCGATGCAGTGCGTCGCGGACTGGCGACTAAGAGTTTTGTACGCGGGAATCTCTTGGTGGATCCTAATTATACAGAACACAATATATAGTTGGTATCCATTTACAAGGCATTTCATTTTACATTGGTTGGATAGTCTACATAGGCGTAACTAGGGTTTGAAGCTTGGGGAAGGAGGGGCCGGCCCCAGACGCCCGCAGACGAATTCAGGGGTAGGGTTCACTTGGCCCGAGTCTAATTACGCCTATGACCGTCTATTCGGAGTATAATCTGTCTTTTATAAAAGTCATCTGTCGTACGCATATTCAATGGAGTGGAGGGGTAAAAATATACACATTTTTTAGGTTTTAAAATTAGATTATTAGACTATGAATGAATTTCAATTTTTTTTTTGTTTTAAAACCACTTTACTTTGTTAACTTGTAGGTACATAAAAAAACTAACGAACACTGCCTACATTATACTACAGACCCATACTATTGTATATCGTTGACCCCGTCTTTAAATGCATTACCGTAATCTGTAATAATATATTGCAAAAGACTGCCCTTACATAATATCACCGTAATATCAATAACAGATCGATACGTTATCGATTGCAGTTCTTATTAATTTCTCAAATCGCAACTAAAATTCCTTGACAATTGCTTTTATTTTAACTATCGTCTCATTGTCGGATACATGCTCTCGCCGACTAGCCAAAACGTTGCCTACGGCTCGGGGGACTAACCTAGTTTCGTTGTTATACTATTATAGCCGATGAGAAGACAAAAAATACATTTCTCTAACTGTTAACATAGTAAAATGACAATGAAACTGCACTTTATTTTTATTCAGATTGTCCGGGTTATTACTGTCGTTTCTGTGAGGGTTTTGTTTTCGCAAAACGGTCAGTTACAAAACTGTTATGCTAGCGGACCATAAATATAATTGCCGATATTTCTCAAGCAACATTTGGCACGTTTTATACTAAAATCGACAATCTTCAGTTTACACATTATAATAATGTCTTCACTGTGTCACTAATATAGTATTTGTGTGTCACTAATATAGTATTTGAATAGTATTAATGATCTTAAAGGAAGATAATAACGAAACCGGTGGGGGTGGGGGATAGGGGGTAATATCGCTTTGTTTAAAATGTACTTGAACAACGTTGATGGGATTAAAATGCTTGGCTTTTATCACATTATAAGGGAACGTGTTGCATACGTGTACATATGTAGATTTCTTCACAGTTAAAAAAACCTATTTATTTTAGAGCATATTAGTACTACTAGTAGCAGTATGATCGGGGGGGGGGGCAAGTCCAGCAACTAGGTCTAAAAGGCCCTGGTCGCTAGTCTCAGTTCTGTCAACCTCACTCCACACCCCCCCAGAGGAAGGACAGGTCTTCTAATGAAGTTTTTTGACATCTTTCATTCTGTAATTTATGGTGTGACTTCGTAGATTTATGTTTTGGCAATGTACAAATGTGTCCATCTCGCAGAAGGGTTGTTCTGTGATTATATCAAGTTTCAATCAGATCCCCCTTTTCCTTTTATCCGCCAAACTGGTAAGATTCAAGGCATTGAGACGTTCCTCATATGGCAAATTTCGTAAGTTACTGGGAATACTGGACTCTTTGTTTTGCTTTTATTTTTGATAAATTTAGTTAACAAGTCTATAAGAAATATATTATTTCATTTATGATTTCCTTTATAAAAAAAGATTTTATTCGGAAATGAAATATTAACGAATATTTAAATATTTTGTTGGACGGCTAATTTCTTTTGCCCTATTGGATTTTTATATCGCACTAGAACTTTACTAGTTTATCTCTATTTTTGTGCAATTTGATAAAAAGATAAGTCATTTTTTCCGCAATTTATTCCGCCATAATGGCTTCATACCAAAAGTTTACCAGTCTATCCCTATATCACACTTACTTTTCTCAATAATTTCATTTTCATTTTCATTTTCTACTACCATATTAGATTTTTACCAAAATGTTACCATTCCGTCCCAATATGACCTTTGATTTTTAACCTAAATTACAAGTCAATCGGATAAGTAATTTTTGACCTATGCCACCTAGAGCCAGAACCGCAGACTGACGGAAATTAAAGAACATATTTTTCGAGTTCTAGGGACCCTAAAACGCAAATATCTGCAAAATCTCTGGGCGCGATTTTTTACGTTTACCATACAAGACTTTAAGAAGCTTAGTAATGTAGTTTATGCATATACAGGTGGCTTCAACTAATATGTATTACTTCTTAGAGATCATCTCATATTTGCCAATTTTTTGAAAACCAGTATAATAATAAGACATTTATTTTGTAATTATTCAATAATAATACATGATGTATATATATATATATATATATATATATATATATATATATATATATATATATATATAGCATATAATATAAAATAAGATAAAAACAATTATAAATTGATCAAAGTTTAACCCCTATAGACACACTATAATTAATTTTTTTTTGCATGAGAACACAAGAAAAAAAATGTAGCCAGAAAAATACAATTTTAACAGCAAAGACATATCTCATTAGTTACATCCGGAATAGAATTTATATCAACTGCACTTCACTTATTGACTAAACATTTCTTCTCTTAACTTCTTTTTAAAAATTGATGGTTTTAGGGCTTTTAAAAAGATGAAACTGTATTGTAAAGCTTATAAATGTTATAGGAAAAGCTTCATTGAAACAGGGCGGTTTTGTATTGTGGTGGAGAGAAAAGAGCCCTAAATCTAAGGTCTGTGAACATTTCTTCTATATATTATCTTGTTTTGTCAAGTATGGTGGACAGTTATTAAAAATAATATTGTGGAAAAACAAAGGAGAGTAGTATACTCCTATTCTGCATTTTCATCCATTTGGCATCATATAGTTTGTGCGAAACCGGATCATATTTTCGTATACCATAAATAAACCTTAAACAGTTTTTTTTTGTACTTTCTCAATTCTATTTGTATCTATTTTATCTAAGCAGAATATCACAATTGTTAAAATGACTGAATACCAGAGAATCCGTTAATTTTATTTTTTGAACCTCAGTCATTAAATGTCGATGTGGATAAAGCAAGTTTAAGGAAATGGATGCCTTTTGTATCATTTCTTAGACAGAGGTTATTTGCACAATTTGTAAATTGTAAGACCTTACCACTGACCTCTGTATTAAGTTCCGACATTAAACGATTCTTATCCTTACCAAAAACCATAACGGGGGATTTAGTTCGATTAATTAGCAGCCCGTGAAGTCGTGCAGAAAATTCAGTTAGTTCTCTTAAAACTTCGTTAATTAGTGCATGTGCCTCACGCCAAGTACTGAGGATAAGTGAGTGAGTACCTGAGAATTAGAAGTTATATTTAATTTTTTTAATTTTTCTAAAGAACTTTACTATTACTTTCATTAGAAATAGATTCTAGGTATCTTTTTTTTATTTTTAATTGCTATGATAGTTTGGTTACGTAATTGTTTATCGCTTTGTCAATGATTTTTGTTTCTTGTATTTTTGTATGTTTTAAATGCTTTATACCCTAAGTTTAATCATAATTTCTATAGCGTCTGTTATCAATGGTTGTTTTTGTTTTTTTTTTTATTTTTATAGTCTTTAAAAGAGCCAAAGCATCGAAAATATTTTTTATTATTAGAGCATTAAAATATAATATTTTTGATTAATATTTGAAATTTGTCCTATGTCTTCAAAAGGTGTATTATCCAAAAATTTGGACAATAAATCATAATCAATGTGCTTTAGATTTCGTTTTGCAACATAATTTTCCTTGTCATTATTTCAGTATTTAGACTTCTTCTATTTCTAACAAACTTGCTATTTGATAAACACCGCAAAATACATATTGATTGGAAAGTTTTGTATGATATAAAGCAAATTAAGTATGTACGTATAACAGATTTTGAAAAAAAGTCATATAAATAGACATAAAAAGATGTAACCAATACACTAAAATTTACGATATATATAATTAGGATTGAAATTCTATGTGGACGCGAATTTTAAAGTCAATTATGTTTTTCAGTGACTTGGACCGAGCCGAAGCGGATGCAACATTCGTTTTCGTGATATGCACGCGATCGAATATTTGACAGATGACTGATAGAAAGAAGGAAAAAATCTAAAAAATATCGTACCTTTCCAGCAAAATAATAATCGGAAAGTAAGGCTTATAGTGGGGTAAAATCTTCAATTATTTCTCATCTGTTATCCTTTTTTTGTTTCATTCGCTTTTTGTTCGATTTTACAGAATCGAGAAGAATTTCGTTCAATCGGATGCCAACACTAACGCCAAACATGGAGGTGACCTGAATTGACTTGCATCCGATCAGTTGAATTTGATAAATTAAATATTTACAAAATTAAAAGTTAAAATTATATGAAAGAAATACCTTATTCTAATTGTTCCACAAGAAAATTTATTTACATCAGGACCATCACGATTTCAAAGTCTGATATTTAAAATTACATTGTTTTAAGCAACCGCCGCTGGCGCCGTTGACTTTATAAAACTTAAAAAAACAGTGGCGTAGTACCTACTTATCCTACAAATGATAAAAATTGTTACTTGAAGAGCCTGTGGTTTTGTTTAACAGTTTGTATGGTATTTGGACAATATATAGACTAACTAAAATACTTTTACACAGAAGTTAGCTGTAACAAGAGACGGGAATCTTAAGACCTACTTCAAAAAAGGAGGAGGTTATCAAATTGATTGTATTTTTTTCAAGTAACTATGTAATCTGTTACTCCAAGCTCACGTGACTAATTTGGATGAAATTTTCATGAAGTATTTAGGGTATTGCCAGAGTGGTCCCACCGCATCTTAATGAATGTTGAAAATATCAAATAACTCAATTCTTGGCACAAATATTTCTTATATCAATAAGTGAGGACTATAGCCAGAGCTGAGAGTATCTAATATCTAAGTTACAATAAAACAATTTAATTGCTCTGAAGTAACTTAGTTACGGTAATTTAGTTACTTTTTTAATTATGAAAAAAGTATCTTGTAACTAGATACTTTTGTTGAGTATCTTGTAACGTTTACTTTTGAAAAGTATCTTTAGTTACAAAAGTAACATTAGTTGCAAAAGAATATCTCAGTTACATTTGCCAGTCGGATCAGCATCGACATATAGATGCTATAAAACCATTGCAATACGCGGAAATGACTCTCACACGTTTTTAACGCTCACGCTTTGATGGCGCTCACTCTTTGACTTTCGGCGTCGGCACTTTTTTATTTTCCGAAAGTTTCACCAACTTTATAATACAACCACTTCTAGTTTTTACTTCGATATCAGAAGAAAACATAGCAAGATACTGTTATGTGTGAGTGTTAGTTTTAATTTAGTTACTTAATCTGCAGTAACAAACCGTAAATTGCAGTTTGTTTGCTTTTTATAAATCATATAAACAAGATAACTAAAAGTATGTTTCATAGAGTTTTTCTAAGAATTTATTTATTCCTGAAGGTTATTAATATATTAAGATGTAAGTGGGTTTTAAGTAGTAAGTTAGTTAGGAAAGTAATCAAAATTTGACAGGAAGCTAATTAGTATGTAGAGGGTCAAGAATCAAGAACACTGCCTTGTTTATGCTTTATATATTAAAGTTGGCAACACCTTTGAAATATTATGTAGTGACCAATTGTGCATCGTATAAAAATATTTCCGCGTAAACAGGTGGATCAAAAAAGAACTGGATATAATTTTAAAACTTTTTTCTTAAAGATAAGTATAGAGAGATATTGAATATAAATTGAAATCCCATTTAACTTTTTTCCTTAATGAGGTAGAGAAAAATAATAAATATAAAGGTTGTAGAGTGTGTCTCGAAGTTTTTTTTTATATTTTAGGGGTAAAAAATACTTGTGATCCATTGCTATATTAAAATTAAATTACTTACTGTTATGTTATTTTCAATAGCTACTGAGATTATAGCAAATTACAATAAACATAGGGATTGAAAAACTAACAAAATGTAAACATCCCAAAAATTACTAGAATTTGGCATCGGAAACACTTAAGAAAATTTGAAGTAACTTTGATAGTTCATATAAAACAAGTTTTATATTTTAAACACACCTTACTTTAAATAATATATAAGTTTACATATGTTAGCAAAAATTCTCTCTTAAAGAAAACGAATATTGGAAATGGCATCATAATTAAATGTTAATACTCCAGGCGGTAAGCACGAAAAACATTAAAAAATCTACCAATTCTAATGACAGCGCGACCTCTGAAATAGGCAAATTATATGGAAGTTGATTTTTGTTCAATACTTAGTTTCTTCTTTGTCACACTATAAATATAGTGGTATTTAAAAAAAAGCTCATAAAATTGTGTACAAAAAATTTTCTATTCACTTTTTACGTAACACCAGCACTATTGCTATAGCAGCCACTTTCAGCTGACTGATGCGTGTCTTTAATTACAGTTTTTATTTACTGACGTATTACTAGGTGTGCTATGTATAGGTTAATAAATAATAGGTTACATCTAGGCATTAAACAAAAAAAACTTTTTATTTTTTCCATTTCACCATGATTTTTGATCCACCGCCTCGATAATAATATTTAGTTTTAAACTAGTTTTTCTCATATGATTTACACTAATTTTACGAGTTGTAATGTTTATTTTAGTTATGTGTATAAAATATAATATACAATAAAGTCTTTTTTTAGAAATATTTAATCAATAGCAAAAGTTATGGTACGAGTGGGGATCGAACCCATACCTCTGGATCTCTAGCCGATCGCTCTAACCAATTGCGCTATCGTACCACTGATAAGCAATTCGTTAGAACTTGTACATATTTAAACCCACCAGTATCATAACCATTGTTGATCCTGCCAAATATTCTTACCTTATGGTGCGGCCGGCGTTCCTGACTGGAGCTCAAATCTGACATCGCTATCAGGTACCATCCATATTAGTAAATTTATAATTTTTTACGTTATGCCCGTAAAAGCCAAATTTTGAATAGAAAATTTTATCAGTTTTTTTTTAAACTGTGAAATATTTTTTTTAGAAATATTTGGCAGGATCAACAATGGTTATGATACTGGTGGGTTTGAATATGTACAAGTTCTAACGAATTGTTGGTTGTTGTTGATTAAATATTTCTAAAAAAATATATCTCACAGTTAAAAAAAACTGATTAAATACTTCTATATAACAAAGTAGTTGCTTCAGCCGTATATTTTGTTGATAATCTTTTTGCCATAATAGGTTTTTGATTTTTTGGTAAGTACTCTGTTGTTAAGGGATATCATACCTACTATAGATATCTAATAAGTACCTAATAACGTGTTTAATACAGTTATACGACCTATGTTAAACCCAGAAACTAGTTCCTTTTAAAAAGTAACTTACAGTTATTAGGAACTTACTTACATTAAATGTATCTTTTTGAAAGTATCTAAGATACTTTTAAAAAAGTAACTTGTATCTAGATATATTTTTTCAGTAACTATTTCAGCTCTGTCTATAGCAGTGGAGGGGAGCCTTAATTACTAAACATTTTAATTTTTGACAATGTGTATTGTTGATTTTCTATAAATATTATTAATACCCCGATCCTGGCAAAATGTTATATGGAATGGACCATTCGCTACTTGTTTCTGTTTTAGGGATGTCCTAGGTTAGACCTCGAGAACTTTAGAGCTGACCTTTGCAATAAAACTTACATAGAACTAAAAACGGTAAAATAAAAAAGTTTATAAAGAAATAAAACCGATTTTAAAAAAAGTGTCATTCCTTCTTGAAATTTTGATTTTATTTTTAACTAATAACTGTTTTTTTTATAAATTTAAAATATTTTAGTACATCCTGCTAGGGTTATTAATGATTGCATAAAAGCTAATAAATAAAAATACTAAACTATTCTACAGAATACTTCAAATTTATTAAATTTCAGAATTCCTAAGAAGAAAATAGAAATCTAAGAGACCCTTCTCTTTGTCACTTACAACATTTTTCTTAACAAGAAAACTTCTTTGGAAAATTTTCCTATTAATATTTTTGCTACTTAGTTACCTCATAATAACTGGCTTTCCAAAGTTATATTTCACAAAACGCATATAGAAAGCAAGTCATTTATAAAGAGTCGTACATAAAAGGTGAGTCCTCACGCAGCGAATAAGCACAAAAAGAAATTGTATCCATCAGGAGTGACTTTCATGTCGCTTTCAAAAGGAAGTTTGTCCGAATGATTCTTTTGATTTGTTAGTCCGAGATCAGGGAACGGAAAGAGATGAAAGAAAATTTTGTTAGTTATACTCCGACGCATATTATTTTATGAGACGGTATTGAATCGTCTAAAATCTATGGTAAAGTCGTGCAAACTCTGAGCATTGTAGAAAAATAAAATTCCACTAATGACTATGTTCGTTTGAACTAAAGCTGTGACTATAAATGACTAGTGAAATGTACAGCTTTATTGTATGTTTTGTGGTAAAAATTTAATGAAGTAGAATTTAAAAATGAAGAAAAATATTAAAACCGATAACTAGTTCGGCTTTCGTTTATCCGTTGTAACTAAAACAAAAACTATGATTTAATTAGTAGAAAATATTTTAGAAATGTAAAGTAAAATCCGGACAAAACCGGATACCTGCCCGGCCGATTCAGTTGACAATCTGTTCCTTTTTCTTTCCCATCCTTATTAAGGGTGATATGAAAATAAGTTTAGAACTAAAGTGATATGAAATTAACTCAGCTTTCCAATGAGGTAATAGAAGCTATATCCAGTTCTAGGAGTGTTTGTAGAATTTTTGAAACTTATTATTCACCCAAGTAGCTACGCCCCGTACTTAAAATATTTTCAGGCAACTGTTCTTGTCCACTTGTTATATATTTTTTTAAGACGCTAACATGAAAAACTTTCGAGATATGGATAGCGAACGCTCTTAACTAAACAGCTTGTATATCATTATGAACGAAGAAACACAAGTGTATCTTTTTTTAGAAATATTTATAATCAACAGCAAAAGTTATGGTACGAGCGGGGATCGAACCCGCACCTCAAAATCTCTAGTTCATTGACCTAACCAATAATTGCGCTATCATATCACTGATAAGTAATTCGTTAGAACTTGTACATATTCAAACCCACCAGTATCATAACCATTGCTGATGCTGCCAAATATTCTAACCTTATGGCGCTGCGGTCCTGACTGGACGTCAAATCTGACATCGCTATTAGGTAGCGTCTATATTAGTAAATTTATACTTTTACATTATGCCCGTATAAGCCAAAATTTGAATAGAAGTATTTTATTTATAATATTTGGCAGGATCAACAATGGTTATGATACTTGTGGGTTTGAAGATGTAAAAGTTCTAACGAATTGCTTATCAGTGGTACGATAGCGCAAGTGGTTAGAGCAATGGACTAGTGATCCAGAGGTGCAGGTTCGATCCCCATACCTTTTGGTGTTGATTATAAATATTTCTAAAAAAATATTTCACAGTTAAAAACAAACTGATAAAATACTAGTATACCTAATGGGTTTATTATTAAACATTCATGGATAAACTATTATTTCGAGATTTGATCGTTTAAAACTCTTGACAACCTACAATTGCATGAACGATGAAGTTTCAGGTCCTAAAGACGATATAAGTGTGATGTGAGACTGTTCTATATCAGCCCTTGGTTTCAAACCGACCACAATGAAAACAACGCGTTGTGGTCGTGGTCGTTTATTTCGCGCAGTGGACATTTTCGGCAAAAAGCGCCTAACATAAAATATACCAAAAGCTAACACACGCTGATAGATATTTAAATGCCAAAAACAGGCAACTATACAATTAAAGTTGTGAATAATTCGACTTCCATCCAAAAAATAAATGAAATAATCGATATACTAAAGAAATATGGATACAAAAATCATATCATAAAAAAAGATTGAGGAAAGCTAAGAGAACGGTAAAGCCAATAAATTATTGAGGTCCGTACCACAAAGAGACCCGGACTTCAGAGGAGCTCTCACCAAAATGTATACTCTGAGCGAGTGCAGAAAACCATAAAAATATTATTGAACTTAGTAAAATTTCAAAAATATACAATAAAATTAAACGTAAACCCTCATCTAGTTTGAAAGTTACTACTCTTTTGCACGTCATCATCTAGGGTCAATTAAAGCCGTTGATATGACACTAGTAACTTGCAATCTCTCTTTTGAAGACTGAAGGAAAATACATAATTAGAGTTTATGAATATTAAAATGGTTATCAATGTATAATAATAATAATAATACTTAAATATTTTTAAATGTATAACAATGGCCAAAATTTAGATTACATTGTTAAGTTTAATAAATTATCGAAACAAGTTTATTCATGCTAGATATGCAAGTATTGATATTAACAAAAAAAATATTACAAATGTGGTAGACAATTTTAACAATTTAAAAATAAAATGGCCTACAATAAACTGAGGTTAAAATAAAATGATGATGCGTGTTGTAGATTTTATCAGAGAAACGTCCCAAAATTACGAAGCGATTTGCTGACAAAACACCATTTAGTCTACAAAAATGAAGAAAAATCACTGAAAATATAAATTTTATACTTATACAAAATTAGCTCCCCACTGACTGCAGAAAATTTACTGGATTTAAGAGCCACTTGACTGATCTAATAAATAAAATTTGTGAGCTAAAACTTGAGCCTTGTTTCCAAATGTCGTAGTAACTCTAAGGATATTTCTCACTATTCCACGTGATCTACTACGTATTAAAAATTACTCAAATGTCTTAGTATGCTCACACTAGAATCTCAATTATTTCGTCAAACAGATAACCGATCGGTTTACTAGTCTAGTATAAATTAATTTTATATGTATTATTTTTGTTTCCATGCATTTTTTAGTCACATTTGTATATCAATTACAAAAATGTATACATTAGCCCGGGTATTCACTAAAAAGGTTTAAAAGTTAGACCAGGTCTAGTTGCCATAGTACTTAAAACTCTTAATTCGCCAGTTATGTTTTGCTTGTCACTGTCATTTTGTAATTGTGACATTTAGAAAAATTATTTGTTCAATTGTTGAAAATATTTTAAACCTGTATCTGTCAAGTTAGACCTGGTCTAATTTTAAACCTCTTTAGTGGATACGGGTGATAGTGTGTAATTTTTTGTAAATAAAATATAATACTCAGTTATGAGCAAAATCCAATTGAAAAATGCTTGGGATATGTTTCCATACAATTTTTGGTAACGGATGTCATTCGAGAACGCACTTCCGTTGTATTATTTATTTTGAGTAATTATTATAATCACTATTATGCCAAAAACATAATACGATTATCAAAAATTACCTAATTACACCACCCAAGTAAAAAAGGTCCCCTTTAAATATAATTATGTGATTAAAATAGAAAACTCAAATGCAATAAAATGTCTTTAGGTTCTATTATTTTGAAGAGGTATAATTTGCAAATGATACTTAAAATCGCTGTATAACGGTCACTCCCGCACTAAACCCTGCGATTTTTTGCGTTATTATTTCATGTCCAATCCACTAGTCTGGCCGGCCAGACTTTTCCTCTTCCTCCAATCTCTCCCTATTTTTCTCTCAACTTTTTGCTCCCGTTTCGATTTTATACAAAGGTATAAAGTTGCCTCTCGTATTAATTAATTTTAATTAAAGGAACTAACTATATTTTTCAGGTTTCTCTGTACACTTTGTGCTGTTCCGTTCAACTGCGGAAAATTATTTGTCAAAAAGTTTTTCGTGGAAATTCTCTCTCGTTCCAGAAATATATTGAAAAATGTTTTACAAAACATTAGTTGCACCGTGTTCGGTGTAGCCCAGTGTAGACTTCAAAAACTTAGTTAGAAGGAGTTTGCTGATTTGGACACGAAATGAATATTAAAATATATGAACCGTAAAGCAAATTAAGCATAGTTTCTTCTTGTACACAAATGAAATAATTTTTCATTGAATATTTGCTTTCTTATGACCAAACCAATATATTTAACGCAAAGAAGTTAAAAGAAGAGGGAATTTATATTAGGTTTATATAAAATTTAAAGAAAATGAGAACTTTAGAAGATTTCATTTGAAAGCTGATGCATATTAAACAGATTCAGTAATATTATGAAGCGGAACAAGGAGAATAATATAATACTGAATTGACGGATAAATAAATTCCACTGACGATCAAGCCTATAACTCTGGCCAGAGTGTATACTCTGTCGCTCGCTGGCACAACGAAGCATGTTTATATATGCTGAATTTGCCAGTTTTGTATGCATCTTATATTTCGGTGATTAATTGCGTTTGGATTTCCCTATTTTTATTACTTTATTTGTGTAGATTTTAGGATTTTCATTGGTAGTACTGTTTTCATATAACACTGTTACAATATTTAAATTGAATATTTCTGGGGATTTTATTTAAAAATTATAAAATTTTTACCCGTAATGGGAAAAACGTTATCAATACGTTGTGTTTTTTATACGGATAGAGTATCACAATACAATCTGGTTTAGTTTTATAGGATTTACTAAAAACAAAGGGTTATACCTTTTACCGACAAGAAATCTAAATCAGGATTGCTTAGACTTTTTTTTCGTGCAGGTGAGACATTGTTGTGGTAATGCGAGAAATCCCACGCCTATCGAATTTTACCGAGCATTTAAAACAATGTCTGCGTTAAAATATTTTGAACAAGTAGAAGAATTATTATGACCGAATAATTTTGCAACAACACTGTATTTTTTCCGCTAACCCATTTTCTTAATATTTTATTGGATAACCCGTAACATTTCAAAAAGATAGCGGGAACCAGCCCATAACAGCGTTTGCATGTTAGGTACTTTCTATTACATATATTTATATTTTTGGCCCTAGTTGTACTCCACTCTCAACTAGTTGACTGTACTGATGAAGACTTTAAACCAGAAACACAATTTTTCTTACTATATAGTAGTTCTTATCGGGTTAATCTTCCTATTTTCGATATAATAATTATACGTAATGTTAAGTACCTAACAACCAACAAACACATAATTATTCGGGGGTAAGATCCCTTGTACATCTAATTTTTCGGGAAAATTTAAAAAAAAAGTTTCTCAGTAATTTTTTAACAAATACCATGACGGTTAAAGGTTTTAAAAATTCGATGTTATTTGTTAAGCAAATTTCTTAGAAACTGTTATTCCAACTTTTCCATAGAAAAAATTAGACGCACGAGGGACATTGGGCAAGATGATTTCCTGGGTTCAATAAATGATATTTAATGTAACAATATTTATATATAAAACAACAACTCATTTTAGCTTACCTTGTCAAACTTTCCGATTCTTCTTTTTTTGGAAAATTTGCCGACAGTTATCCCAAGCAATATGTCCACGTGAAAGTTAAATATGACTTAAAAATTCTTGTCAGTGATTGGTCAAAATTGATAGGAAATAATCAATAAAAGCTTCCAGTACGACCGCGGCTGAATAAACTTAAATTAATAATTTAATAATAATATAATTAATAGTTATCTTCCATATCCATATATCATTTTATTTAGGCCTTAAATTATTATTTGAAATCTTATCACAAAACCAAAACGTTCAATATCTTGAAAAAGAAAAAAATATGAGGGTATCCATTATTTAGTGGCAATAGGTAGAATGTTTTTTTCCACAGAGGAATATACAATATTAAAGGAAAACGGAAAATTTGGCTTTTCTCGACCGAATTGGGGCCTAGGACATTCATATCGATCTGATTGATATTTAAATAGTTATCGATATCGAAAAGTAGGTATCGATATCGAAAAACCACTTTGGTTGAGGTTTTGTTTAGTTCCGGCTACACACTTTTCATTGTAGTGTTGTAATGAAGACAAAAAATGTGGCAGCTTGAGTCTCAAGATGTTTTGGTTACAGTTTAATAAAAAATACATGTGTTTTAAGAATATAATTAAATTTTAAGTTTCAGCGTTAAAAAATTTGCATAATGTTTGACTCAACTGACGCCAGAAAATAAAGTTTTGTATGTAGGATCAAAAACAATAATTATGTGAAACGCCGTGGTATCAGCCTCGGCTGACGCCTCGTCTAATAATATTCACGGCTAGTCTCATAATGATCCTCATTTCGATCTTTATAATATAAATAACTATTCTAGGTAGCATGATAAAATATACTTTACTCAAAGTAGTATTTACTAAATAAAATTCATTTACACCCAAGAACTTTTTAATGACATTATCAATAAGAAACAGATCGACCTCCAGTTTACCTTACACGAAAATCTTAGTTTTGCTACACAATAATAGTTAATAAATGATTGTTTTTTCTAAGGACTAACTATGTGCTATATAACTTGATATAAAAAGTCAGTGAAGTAAGTGTAGGTATATTTTATTCCTTTTCCATATGAACAAGTATACTTGGATGTACATTTTTAAAGTTCCCGTGGTTTAATGTCAAGCAAAATTATATTGAAATTACTAAATAAGACACTAGACATTACACCAGCTTTACTTATAACAACATTAAGACGTCAATTATATTGGGATTTATCTATTTAATATAAGTTATCCGGCGTGCAGGTTTAGGCAAATACCTACATAACATGTAGTTCTTTTTCAAATAAATAAATTTCTTAAAAGCTACGTAATTAGGCTAATAGCTTTAAATAGAAACATGTCATTAATCAGGGATTTCTAAAATAGCTTAATAACATCAAGTCAAAATACATCTTGGCAGAAATAAAAACAAACTTAAATTGTTTTGAGATGTATTTAAAGGTAATGGAAAAAGCGGAATAACTTATTTACTTTTAATTCTTCAAATGAAGATATATATAAATTTATTAAAGTATTGTCGAAAATAACACCATTGGGAATTGATGTCCTTTATACATATGTTTAAAATCTTATGGAATAAATATCTACTAGATACGCAAGATTAGTTCTCTTTCTCAGCATAGTAGTAGTTCAGTGTTTTCTAAATTTTTATATTGTACTAGCTTTTCTATTATGAGAGCTAGGTAATATTTCCTCCAAAAAAAACTAATATACGGTTGTTTACTGAATATTCATTAATTTGATATAGATTATAATAATTTTTAATTTGCCACCCGAAATAAAGAGTTCTGATTATAGCCCCAAAAGATAAAAAATAAGCGGGGTTTAATATACGGAATTTGGCGGCTATGGATTTGTTTCTAGGAGATCTGCCCGAACATATTATGTAAGCTCTAGACACTAAGATGGAAAGAAATACCTAAGCCCAATTGGTCCCCTTCCAAAGTCTTCCTGTGAACATAGCTCATACTAAGCCATAAGCCACATTAAAAGACAATTAATTAATTTTTTGCAATAATTCCGATAAAATTCCCAATACATGTTGATTTCGAAAAATACAGAAGTCGTCATTTTTTTTTAATAAAGCATGCCGATATAACGCAAAATAGGTTCTACATGTTTGCTCTTGTTAATAAGAACATTTTCTCTCTTTCATGCGTAAACTAACAAAGCTCTGTGTAAGATTCCAAAATAATTTCATCGGTAAAAACTTTGCAAATTTAAAATCATATCAGTATTTTCAAGGATGACTCTTGATACCTGCATTACTTGGCTCTGTAGAGTGCAGATCGGTGCTCTTTTTTTTTTAATTCCGTTTATTCCCACTTGTAGCAGCTTCAGATTCTTTCAGGTAGTTCCTAAATATCGATTAAGAAATCGTAGTTTTTCGGTATAGACGATGTCAAATTAGAATTACTTTCCTACGTTTCGCCTGCGATTACACAAGACATATTCAGAGATCTTCACTGCACACGATCAAAATCCTGAATGGGCTTCGATGAACAGAGTTCAGATATTTGAAGCCGACTTATTGATCTTTCATGATAAGAGAATGCTTAACGTCCACATTTAATTTTTTAAGGGTTCTTTTATGAGCAAACTTGGGTATCATGTAGATGTTATTTTATTATATGGCCCATGGAGAAGAAAAATTAACTATATTTTTAGATTATCTAAACCAACAACATTTTAATATAAAATTCACTATGGAAATTAAGTCAGAAGGTGCCATTCCCTTCCTTGATGTGTTAGTACAAAAAAAAGAGAACGGTACCCTAGGTCATACAGTGAAGAGAAAACCGACACATACGCATAGATATTTAAATTTTTGTTCTGGCCATCATACATCTCAAAATCAAACCATCGTCAATTCATCAATTTTGTATCATACAAATTTAATTCCGGACGAAAGAGAAAAACTGACTAGGCCTTCGATTCGGTACTAGAATAATCCCAGATCTAAACCAGTACTGGATACTGAACTGTTAAGTAGTGATAAAAATGCAAGAATTCTGCGGAAATCCAACATACATCCAACTTTAGTACACACAAAACACACTGGGCAATGCTTAATGACACTAAAAGATTTAATTCATTTGCAATCAGAAGGAGTTTGTAAAATGTATATAGGTCGGTGTCTACTAGATTTAAGGAACATGAAAGATGTATAAGTAAGATACAAATTGTTTTAAATCAAAAGCAGAAATTCCTGCTAACATAAACGCGGACTTTGACAAACTTTGACTTGATAAAGCGAATTTTAACAAAATTTAAAACCAAATAAACCTTCGGCTCGACATTGAGCAGACATAGTTCTAAACGAGATCGTACCCTTACAAACTAATTCCAAATGTCCTAAAGCAAAAGCGTCTTCTCATGCAGTTAGAAACTGCACATGTGCGATTTGCCCCTTAAAAAAATCCAAAACTTTCTCTTTCAACTACAAGCTTATATCCCTTTTTTCTATCATTAGTGAGAGAACAAAGAAGATCATCACTTTCTGTATCAATTCTGAGCCTTTAAATTTTTTAGAAAGAGATGCTCGGATTATAATAACGCTGCCTTAAAATTATCGTGTTCCATGTTATAGTCTTGATCGATACTCGGAATCAATCAGATTGTTTCTTTTACGTTATCAAACTAGCTTTGATTTCAATGTCACATAAAAACCTAATAATTTTAAGGCAGCGCTAAAACAAGCCTATAGAGTTCCATAGCGAAACTAGAATATATCCAAATATATCAGTTATGTGTAGCTATCGATAGGCGACAGAAATTCCTGTCGATAAATTTAAGTTGTCGATAAGCATTAGTATCTATCGATATAACGATAGTTTACTGCACTCTATCGACAGTTGAAACAAAAAGGCGATTTGGGGAAACATTCGTCGGGGGGAGGGGTAAGTTCTGCAAATAAATCAGCCAGCAGAAAAAAAGATCCTCAATATACAACATAACCCATTTAATAGTTTAATAACTATCGATAGTTGTGGTATACCTATCTGTATTGTTGGGTGCCTATCAGTACTTATCGGATAACTATCGATATTTGCCTGTTGTTAATCGATATGTCGATAAGTTATCGATAGCTATGGATATATCGATATAATGCACATCCCTAATCAGGTCTGTCATGTCGCACTTTCTAACAGCTACGAGCTCTCCATCTTCCTCTTTATTCGAATTATTTTGTGCACTGATTGATGATCACTTTTTAGGGGTTTGAACTCTAGTTTGCACTTACACACTCACGTATTAAAGGTCTGCTTTGTGTTACATATCGGAAACCGTAAACGATATCAGGTACTAAATCAAACATTTGTGTTACCAGAAACGAAGCCAGGTACTAAAAAATTGTTAACCTTAATATCTACAATCTAGGAAATATTTAGACAAAAATAGTTGATTTGCTTTACCTAAAATATTTCTCTTATTTAAAAATATATAAATTGGCGTTACCCGGATCGTTCCTGAATTCTTCTTGTCATCAAAGATAGTGCACTATGATGCCAGAAACCTCTCAGAGGCTCCTGGAGATTATTGTTAAGAGAGTATATTAAAAAAATCACATTCTGCTCTAAATTTTTTAACATGTTTTAAAGGGTGTCCCGAAAAATGGGATATATCTAAAGTCTTTCATAATAAAACATCCTGTACGTTATTGCTTTTTTTTAATTCCACTTCAAATTTTAAGCTCAGATTATATAACACATTGTATACTCAAATCTAAATGTCATAGACGTTGGCAAGGGCGTTTAAACGCAAAGTTAAAATTGCATTAGTTAGTTTTTGAAAAATTTCGCCCTTTTATTCAAATCACCTTGCTTTTCAATTTCTATGGCTTCTCGGATTATTCTGGTTTTATAATGTTCTATATTGGCAATCTCCCTACACCCATCGAAATTTATTTTATGGCCGGTTTCCTGATGATGTAGGAATAAAGCTGAGATTGTTTGTTTATTTCTGATGCTGAGTTTATGCTCTTCCACTCTTGCTGATATTCGCCTGTTAGTTTGCCCTAATTGCTTCGAAAATGCCAAATGTGATTTTGGCGAAACGTCAGCAAAACTGTTCTTTTCAGAACGACAGTAGTGAACGGATGTACACCCGGAATGAAAACACATAAATATATATATATATATATATATATATATATATATATATATATATATACATATATATATACATACATATATAATTATATATATATAATTGTACTTCTTTCTTGGGTATAGGTTTATTTGCAAAATCAAACAATGGGATTAACTTGACGTTTCGCCTATCATAGTAGGCTATCTCAAAAATTGCTCATTCCTTTTTTCTTGTATGTAATGCAAGGAAAGCCTATCTACAATTAATTTAAAAAACATTTAGTAGTCTAATCATAAAAAGACCTTTAGAATTTTTCTAAAACTAATTTAAAATTTTATACTATTGACAAATAATTATTACAAAATTAATAATGCATGTTGATTATTTATTTATATTTCAATGATAGGTAGCAAGTTAGTGGTTTGCCAGGCAATTCATAGCACAGTCTTAGGTAAAAAAGTGTTCTTATCGTAGTTCGTTTTTTTGAGGAATTTAAAGATAATTTTTTGCTATTTTTTAATTTAAACCTTAGAGTAGAATCAGGCATTCACAATGGTATACTACATTTTAAAAACAACGGCTTAGACGAAGTTAAAACTATACTAAAATATCAATCATTGATGAAGATAACCTGTCTCAGCAATTAATTATCAAAGAAATGATTCATATAAAAAAAGAAAAAACGCAGTAAATGACAAACAAGACATAAAAAATTTTAGTGAAATATACCACAATTTGATATTTTATTTTAACTTCGTCTAAGCTGTTATTTTTAATATAAGCAATAGGAAAACATGCTCTTCAGAATCTAGGGACTTTGAGGTGTGAAAATCTGCAAAAACTGGGACGGTTATTTTTTTACAATTTCAATACTTTGCTTTTATGAGAAAATTTTGCATATCATGGTAAAATAGTTGGCATATTATATTATCGTTCATGTAAGATAAATTCAGTTCTTTCTCGGTTCAATTTAAAGTCATACGCCATTGGACTTTCTTGTAACTAAATTTACAAAATACTTTAATATTATTTAAAAATGACAACAAAATGCATAGATTAAACATGCCACTCTCAAAATTCTTAAGACCGCTGCAATTACAACTGCTTTTACAACATATTTGCCTTAGAACTCAGACATTGTCCCAAAAAAAAACTAGACCAGTGTCAAACAAGATTGCGATAAGAATCGAATTATATTGTTCAAATATCATATCGAATTCATATTAATTTTGATCGGTAGTCTGGTTACTTTTAATTCATTAATAACTTTTGATTTTCTGATATTAAAACGTCTAGATCAAGGATGATTGAAAAAGTTGTAGCTATCCACCTTGCACGGTATTTAGAATAATAATACTCCTAAAAATATTAGCGTCTCATTGTGTAATACGTCTCGGAAAAACAACGGCGTTTCATGTTTTTGTGACTTGATAATGATTGACACTTTTTGATCGCATGAAACGATAAGTTTCATGGTGGTCGGAAAAAGATAATCAGTCTAAAGTACAGTGGAGTTTTGTTGGTATGAATTAAGGCTTACAGAAAAAAAATCGTTTAGCAATTAAAAACGAATTGTTGTAGTGCAAACGACTATTTTTTATAATTGACCTTCCCGTCTATGGAAAAAATCAACGCGTTTAAAATACCTAACTGAGAAAAAAAACATTCTACTAAACTGTTTTATAACATGATCAAACAATTATAATTAAAATGTCAGGTAAAAGTCTTTCCTCTACTGAGCGAAATACCTATCATATAAACGAACCCTTGGACAGCACAGGAAAGAAAGGATCTTTGGTGAGGAAAATTCGCCCGCCCATAGAGAGCAAAACTTACAAAAAAATGCCAAAAACAAATCTTATTTTGTCAAAACAGGGTCTCTGCGACCCCAGCGAAAACTACAATGTAGAGAAAAGAAATTCGGTAAATTTCCTTTTCCCGGAACCCTGAATCTTTCCTTTGATTAGTAGTAGTGAAGTGTGATCCAATTTAATTCCGCACACAATCAATTAGTAACATATACAGTGTCTTTTCAAACATTTTCATTGGGCGCCATTTTGTTCCACCATTTTGGGTTCGTACCAATATTTTAAACATTTTCTACCATTGCCATACGTGATTTTCGAACATAATTTAAAATAAATTGTAAGAAGCTTGTTACACTGATTTCTTAAATATATCATTAGACCGCCATTTTGTTCTGTCATACTGAATCCATACCAAAATTTTCCCAGCTTTGTTTACGTTCATTTCTCAAACAGTTTATTTGGCCATCATTTTATTCCTACACCTTGAATTCGTACCATTATTTTTACAAGTTTACCTCTAATCAGCTTTAATTCTTACACAACTGGTAAATAGTTTTTTCAGGATGGTTTTCAACACTTTAATCAGACCGTCATTTTGTTTTGCTATCTTGGATTCGTACGTAAGTAGTTCTGAGCACAGACAGAATTATTTACGGAATTAAGAAAACATGTTTTTCGGTATCTAGAGACGCTGAAACGTCAAGATCTGAAAAATTCTGGGATGGTGATTTTTTCACTATTACAATTCCCTTCGCTTTTAAATAAAAAAGACTTACCTACCTATACTTAATAATATCCCCTAAATATTTTTTATTAAGGAAGTATTCAATATATCTAATAGTCTATAATAGTAATTGACCTTAAAATTCTTAATATTAACGCGAAATTTTCGGGCTACTTTATGAGATATTAAAATCAAAACTATTTAAATTATACAATGGAAATATGTATACAATATATTATTCAAAATGTTCCAAAACAGCATCCGCATAGCATAAATTTTTATTTTAATAACACCGAAGATAAATCAGAATTTATTTAGTTATTAAATGGTTTTCTATATTGTTGGGTTAAAAGTATATAATATTAAATATTTTATAATGAAAAACTGATGACATGTATTACATTTTCGGAAAGTCTATATTTTTATGTTCCGTGATTAATGTCTATATCTGATTACGACAGAACAGACATGTTTATAATGTATATTTTGTTTGTATATTCATATTATTAGCACAACAGATGAAACAAACGGCAATATAAAATTTTCTTGTGAACTATGAAAAAATCCGAGGCTGGATTGTTTTGTGCGGCCAAAAGATGTAAAATTATTCTTCCAATAATTTTTTTAAAGCTATTCTTCTAATAAAAGTTTTTTAGATTTCCCCATGGATTCATTGAGGTGCGTTTTTTAAATAATTTAATATAATAATAAAACAAGCTAACCCAAGTAAGAGTTTTAAATTTTCTTTACCCGGAACTTCCCTCGTTATAAATCCTTCCTTTTATTAGTAATAGTGAAGTGTGACCCAATTTCGTTTAGTACATAGTCATTTAGTAACACATCTATACTGTCTTTTCAAACATTTGTATTGGGCGCCATTTTGTTCCATGATATTGGATACCTGCCAATATTGACATACACCGGCGTTTTGTTACGTCGTGTTGAGTTCGTACCAGTTTACCCCTATATAACATTTAATATTTCTGCAAAATTTAAAGTTAATTTATATTAAATTTTTTTACGTTGATTTTTTAAATATATAATTTGGCTGCCATTTTCTTCCGCCATCTTGAACCCGTACCACAAGTTTACCAGTTTATCTCTATATAATACTTAATGCTTGCACAAAATTTTAAATTAATTTAATAAGAAGTTTTTTTCAGGCCGATTTTTTAAATATTTTATTAGGTCGTTTATCTATCTTATTTAGATTCATATCAAAATGTTACTAGTTCATTCCTATGTAA
The DNA here is from genome assembly GCA_030620095.1 of Kuschelorhynchus macadamiae. Lineage (NCBI taxonomy): Eukaryota > Metazoa > Arthropoda > Insecta > Coleoptera > Curculionidae > Kuschelorhynchus > Kuschelorhynchus macadamiae. The sequence goes on from JAUTXW010001895.1 coordinate 952,266, forward strand.
CACTTGATTTTTGTTTATAATTTAAGGTAAATTGGATAATTAGTTTTTCTAGTAATAATTTCTTTTTAACCGTTCACTAGGCCGCCATCTGGTTCAGGAATCTTTGATTTTTACCAAAATATTACTAGGTCATCCTCATATGACCCTTAATTTTATTTGACAATGGGAAGTCAATCTGATAAGAATTTTTTAAGCTATGCCGCGAACTGACAAACAGACAGGCAAACCGACAGACGGACCGTCGAAATTGATAACAAATGTTTTTTGGCATCTAGGGACCCTAAAATCTGAAGATATGTAAAACCTGAGAGAAAGAATTTTCTCACCATTACAAACATTTTATTTGACCGCCATTTTGTGCGTCCATCTTGATTAGTACCACAGTTTTACTAGTTCACTTCTATACCACAATTAGTTATGGCACACAATTTGAAATCTGTCGATTAAGTAGTTTTTTAAACTGAATTTTTAAATAATTAATTAAGCCGCCATTTTGTTCTGCCATTTTCGATTGGTACCAAAATTTTTCCAGTTGATTCCTACATTCAGATAATTTGGATAAGTAGTTTTTTAGTAACAAATTTCTTAATATTTCACTAGGCCGCCATTTTGTTTTGCGATATAGGATTGTTAGCAAAATGTTACGAAGTCATCCTCATATGACTCTTAATTTTGACCAAAGTTTGAAGTTAATCGGGTAAGCATGTTTTTAGCTATGCCGCAATATATCGTCAATTGCAAATATCAATTTACGAAGAGTTTCTAAGTTTTATATATATAAGAGTAAACGACTTAAAGCAGATTTACTAAAAAGTTTCGATCTTTTCCTAAAAGATTACTTAAGTTCCATATTATATTATATTCTTATCATATTTGCTTGACTATCGGCTAATTTAATCCACATATACTTTTACTTTACCACAGCACGCAGTTAGGCCACAATAATTATTTAACATCATGAAAGCACAGCAAACGAAATGGATAATGGAACATACATGTGAAAATCTTCTATGGTGAAATAACTCAATGCCCCTCTGGAATATCCACATTTAAAAGGTATGCTGCTCAACCAAAAAGCCATAAATGGAATCTAATAAAAAGGAGAATTTAGCCGCTAGACACTAAACACAGTACTTAATGAAACTTTATCCAGGAAATAACTTCTCCAAATTCTGAATTAAAAAAGTATACCCATTTTACGTAAAGCCCACTTATTTTATGCTGCCGTAAAACGTGGTAACCTCTTAAAAACCGATTACTCAAATCAAATCCAAACAAATTTCGAGTGAGTTTGTTCATAAACACGATAAATCCCAAATTTAAAAGTGAAGGAGTATAAACTTTTACGTTTGGTCTGCATTTCATAGAGTTCTGTCAAAACGCGAGCGGTAAGTGATTGGGTGCAATATGAAGTTTATTCATGCTTCTTTGGAGGTTAAAGAATATTCAAAATGGTCATTATTGTACCCCAATTGTATAACACAATGTAAATTAATATATTATTCTTTTTATATCCTCCAAAATTGTTTACGCAGTAATTAAGACACTGCAGTGGCGGATTCATGACTTAAGAAGAAAATTAATATGGGGCTTTCAAACACCTCCTACAAGACAAGGCCAGGGTGCTGAGATGAAATTTTCTAGTAACGTTAGATTCCGTTGTCATACGTCCAGTCTTTGCCGTTCGTCTAACATCGGTAGTTGTCGGTTCACATTCGTCTTCAGCCATTTTTAGCTTGTTAGATTAAAACGACGTTGTGAAATTAGGCCAAAACTCTGATTTTAATAAACTTGAGAAAACAATTTTTTTTTGTAAAAAGTTTATAAAAACCTCAAATTCATTATTAATTCATGGTAAAATAATTTTAGAGCAGTATTTCATTGGGGCTATTGCTTCATGCTAATTTTCTTACCAATCGTTGCAGACTTATTCAGAAAGCAACGTTAAACACGCGTAAGGCTCGAGGTCCTTTGCAAGTACTATATCGTTTCACGCCAATACAATCAACGAAGGTATAGTTCTCGCCCATTCTTTCACTTTATACTTTTATTTTGAAGTTAAAATTAACAGTAAAAATAATAATTATTCTGAATCCCCCATGAAATAAAGTGAAATAGTAAACTCGATCTGGCATCGTTGCTTCGTGCCGTATCCCCCGTGACGTCGGACTATACATCTGAATGTCGGGGCTGCCGTTCTATTACAATTGGAACAGATCTATTTATTACTATTGTGAAGGATCTATTACTCTATTACCTCATAAACCAAATCTATTAATATAAAAGCCAAAAGTTACTTATTTTTAGAGATGCATTTATAAACGTAGGCATAAGTATTTGTTTGATCCTACAATATACCTAGATATTGGTTATTGTCATTATTTGTTATCATTTTTGCGCCGTCGCGGTCGCGATTGCCTCGTTACTTAATTTTATGTTTTTGGCCGATCTTTGTTTTACACTACCGTTTTTAAATTTTGGATGTATTATTTACCATATAACTTATAACTAGGAGCCAAATTAAGCCAGGTAAACTTAGTAGCCGAGTGTGTGAGTGTCATTTTGAAAAAGAAGATTTTATTTGGCACATATCCCAGCAGGACTCCAAAACGTGTGATATCGTTTCTGTAAACTTAAATATACCAAGAATGAAAGAACACAGCTTACCAACTAAATTTCCTAATTGTCCAAAATGCTCATCGAAAACTATAACGCATCGCATCGCAAAGCTTAGGGAACTAGACGAAATTGGATTTCAGCAGTGTATTGACGAAAGCTAGTGCAAAATGTTAAAGCATAATCAGCGCACAAACTATGATTCTTTTGAAGGGTTCCGTAATTTGTTTAAGACATTTAATTTCAGGAAAGGGTGGTTTATTTATTATTTAAAATTAAAAAAAGATTCTTTTCAGGATTGAACATACTCCTGGGCCTACAATTACATGGGCGATTAAAATAAATACCACTGCGATTTAGAAATAAATACATATTTATATGGACAACCAGTAAGTGTACAAATTGATAAACGGAAAACGCCCTTTTTCTCAAGTAGTTTGGACGAATTACGAAATTTAATTGATAGCATTGATTGTTCCATAAATGTTCTTTCTTTAGAGACCGAACAAGACAATAACTCGAAAACCGAAAAAATAGCAACGATTTATGAAAAATAAATCTAGTTCTGAATTTTGGTTCAGAATTGCTAAAGAAATACTAACGCAGAAGCATTACAATTTATTTCGGATCAAATAAAATTAGGAACTTTGCCAAAAGAACGATACCGATATTCATGTACAGCTATGGTATTTTGTTCAATTGTATAATCGATTAGGTAAAGATCATAACAGGAAATTAAATATATATTCAAAATAAATGGCCTTAATATATTAACTTCAACTAAAAATTGGCTAGGTAATCCAATGTTGAAATACAGAGACATTCTGCTATTTGATGATGCACATTATATAGACTCGTATTTAGGATGTTATGGATTATTATAAGAGTATTTTTCTGCTTGTCGTTTCACTGGGTCAAAACGACTTTAGGTAGGTACCTATTTATTTCGAAGAGCTGCAATAGAACATCGTAACTATATAAAAATAATTGTAACAATTATTAAACATTAACAAATCCAGGAAAAACGCACATACTATGGCAATAATCAACAATACTGCGTTGTTTTTATATGACCACGGGCGATGGCGTCACAAATCAGCATCTTGGTCTTGTCTTGTAGGAGATGTAGGCATTTCCCCACATAAAATAATAACCATAAGAATAATATATAATACAGGTGGGTTTATGAAAATTTGGTTTTATATATTTATCTTTATCAATAAAAATTCCCCCAGATATTGGTTGTTTTTTTGTCATGTGACTTGAATAGACCAATCGAAATGCTTATTTTTAATAACTGAAGTTATTACTAATACTGAAAGCAAATTTTTGTGACGTGGGTTTAGAGTAAGCAAGGTTATAATCGTTTAACCTCATTCACAAGCAAGCTGGCTAGTTGATTTCTACCAGTGCCATTAAACTTATATATACACACACACCTTCACACAACCTCACTGACGTCAACTTGTTGCTCCCTTCAACTTAATCAGTGATAAACCGGGTTTTGGCCGCGAAAACGCCGGTCTAAGTAAAAATGGACTAGATTTATAAACTATTTTCTTTTCCGTTTGAGAATAATATAAAACTATGTCTCTCTTTTTATACACAATGGGAAAAGAACATAGAGACTTATTGATATTTCCATGGATCTTTTTACGACAATTACCAAAAAATAAATCCAAGACTTCAACCAACTGTAAATATTTATTCATGCTCTCATTTTTTATTGTTGTTAGCATAGCATATTCCAATAAAATCTGCTCTAGATCAATTCATAACGGATTTTTAATAATAATTACAATAAATAAATCAAGAGACTGCACGTGTTGTAAAAATTCAGTCATACCACCATTGCTTTCTTTTATTTATCACAACATAATCAAACATCACCGATTCCGAGCAGTTTATGATTGGTTAACTAAAAGCGACATCTACATGACGTCATTAACATTTTCCCTAATAGAGTATATTTCGCGAAAACGTTAGATTATGTTGTTAACCTAAGCCGATTATGTTAGATTTACCTCGCGGAAATTTGCTTTCAATTTTGTTATTTAAGCCAAGACTTATACCTATATAAAGTTCTGGCTCCATTGTGAAGCTACTCGAAGAACGAGACTAAAAAATATCTAGTTTCCAGGACGTTTCGGGGGAAAGCCTATCCCGTCTTCATGAACTAAAAAATTGAAAATACGAAAAGCAGTAAAACCTTATTTTTTATATCAGAACTTCAACCGAAATGGCAACTCTCGGACAATATCATTTAAATGGCAATTCAAAGGTGGTCTGAATAAGGTGAAATAATTATGTGTACCTAGAGACTGTTTAATTTAAGTTTGGTGTTATTTGAATCATTTGGCTAATGTCCTAAAGGTTTCATCTATGTACAAAAAATGCATGAACACGGAATTTTATAAATAACATTTTTTGAATTTTCTTTCTCATTGTTAGAATTTGTTTTGTAAGTTTGCTTCTAAGTGTATTTTGTTTTTTAAAGATTAATCTTACGTTAAAACATTTACCTATTCGTTTTATTTTATCTAATAAATTAATATTCTTCGTTTAGTTGTATTTACCAGTTCCTCATCCTTACTCCTTCTGAATTATAGGGATGTAAAATAGAGATGATAATCTTAGAAGTTAATTTGGGATCAAATACGTTAATCCAGTCTCAAAATACACTGAGATTACACAAATACCATTGGTTACCGGTAAAGATCCAAGCTGATTTGTTATAGTCTTTTAATTCCGTACCTATTTCTTTAATTAAGGAACAAAATTATTTCATTCAATAAAACGTGAATATGACTACTATCTGTATTTCATAGGTCTACGAAGTCTAAACAAAGTGTGGTAAATGTATAACAAATAAAATTCCGGTGTTTTTAGTTGTTGCAAATGAAAGAAATATATAAATTTATTAAAACATTTCTTAAATGCGAAAAAGAAGACTATCAAGTTTCAGAATTCTTATATCGGAAAGAGGTATGCTCTCTAATAGCGATATAAATCGAGAAATTGTCTAATAGGCAAATTATAAATACCTGTAAGTAACCTCGTAAACGATTTAAAACCTTTCACTACAATTTTAATCCCAACAATCCCAACAATGATATTTTTACACCATCGCATATTTTGATGATTTTTGGTATATAGTTCAATTTGGATGCTGTGATTCTGTGGCATCAAACCTAAAACTATCAGCAAGGTTAAATTGCATTGAAAGAATTGCATATGTTCTCAAGCAAATCAGAGATTGTGTTAACATAGTCAAACAAAGAGGCCAAAAAATAAATCTCTAAACAGCAACAAAACAAAATCGGACATTGTGATAAAAACAATCCCCCTCAAATAGATATAAATATTATAAAACGTGCATTAAAAGGTGATATTCAAATCGAGTTACAGATAGAAAAAAATAAATCAAGAACCTAGTATGAATACCAATTAAGGAAATCCCAAGAATTAATTTTGTCGATTAATATACAGGGACTCCGTAATAAGGTTCAGGAATTACGACAGTTAGTGCTACAAAAAAATCCATTAATGGAGACTACAATAGTGAGAGTCACCACAGAGAACTGTCAGGATAATGAAATATCAGTATTCTCATTTCATGGGTTATACATATAGTGGTCATATGGAGGGCGTGATAATTTATATAAAAGTTATATCATTTCGGTGACGGTTAAAACTGTTGTTTTACCAGGTAACTAATGGGCAATGTGTATAAAAATTAAGTTGGAGGCTGAAAATATTATTGGCTCACTCTAGAGGTCAACAAATAGAAATTTGGAGCAGCTCATGACATTCTTTGAGGAACTTTTGGAGCAGTAGTTAATTTCTAGGAACAGATCAATAATACCAAGAGATTTTAATATAAGTTCAGAACGTGAGAGTTCAGGCAAAAACAGACTAACTAATATTGCAATTCTACTTAGATTATGCGAGAGTGTAGTAGTCTGATATAACTCAAAAACAAAAAATGACCGAATAAATTTGAATTCAGATTCGTGACTAGAGCGAAATTTACCTGTATATTAAAAAGCACCAAAATCGGCGATGGTGCAAAAAAATTAAAACAGAATTACCAAAAAGTTTTTTTGAAGTAAATTTTTATTTTTTTGTTCAGCTTGTTCTTGTTCGCAAGTTCTGAAATATTTTAAACAAAAAAATATGCCATTCCCGCAGTCAATCACAGTGAATTTACAGTATCTATAAAACGTTTACTTATACAATACAAACAGAACTAAGGGACGTTCGCCAAAGCTGCAACAATCATGGCAAAAGCCTAACCATATAGTGACCAGACTGAACCATCTAGTGTACCAGATTTAGAAGTCACAAAAAATAAAAGGGGATTTACCTTAATCGACTAACCTATTTCTGAGATATTTGATCGGGAATATTAACTCTATGGAGATGATGAGTGTTACGAATTAAGCAGTTAAATATTTGTAAAATTTTAGGTCAACTAGTTTGTCTTGTTATTTTATTAAACCAGTTTTACCTTTATTTTTAATCAATGCGACGACTATGAATCATTATATCATTAATCCTTCTTGGATTTTCAATTTACGCTTAATCCTTTTGACACTGTGGTGTTTAGATTATACACGCAGTTTCTCGATCCTTTTGTTTTTTTATTGTAAACGCACCAAGAGACATATTTTGTGCAGTCATATTTGAGATTTTCAAAGTGTTCACAAAAAATATTAAAGCATTAACAATAACAAGTTTGAGGTTACCTTAGTTACGATCGTTGTTTACAACCTGCATTTTCCTTTCCTAATTGTAAACGGTGTTTTGAACAAATGTTTTTTTCAGAAACTTCGCGTTTGGCTACTGGCCGTCCATAACAATATTGTTCGATGAATAGTTTATTAAACTTATACAAAGATATGTATTCTAGCTTACACCCTTTCTGCATATATTCAAACGACCTTCCACGACCGGTCAATTTGCTAAATATTTATTACTGGTAACCTGCGATGCAAATGAAGATATTAAGCGTTCTATTAAATATTACAATAGTCCCAGACATTAACCAACATTGAATACTTAACCATCAAATAGATTTCTAGGGAAGTCTGTCATTCGCATAATCTTTAAAATGCTCGATAAGACTGGGCAATGCTTAAGATCACTGAAAGATGTAATTCCTTTGCAAACTGAAGGGGTTTATAAAATTGCCTATCTCTGCGGTAAAATGTATATAGGGGGAAACTACACAGTCTGTGTACTGGGTTTTAGGAGCAAGAAATATGCATAAGTAAAAAACAAATTGTTCAATTTGCTGTCACTGAACACCAGCACTCAACAGGACAAATGATTAATGTAAAGGATCTCAAGATTCTTTCATCAGTCTCGGGTTATTATAAAAAGAAGATTAGAGACTGAAAATTCTAGTAGAGATAGTAAAGTGTTACATCATGCGTGGAAACCAATCATTAAAGTGACTCACGGGTCCCTAGCAAACCACTCTAACCTTAAAAAGCTTTCATTTAAGCTGTGTTAAAAAGTTAACATATTCCACAAAAATGTGTGTCAACTTTAAATGAGGCAGGCTAGCTACCTGCCACATATAGAAGTGCAGCGGAAATTATTCAACTTTGAATTAGGCACTCTAGCCTTCTACCACCCGTAGACATGACAGTCAATTTTATTCATGTAGTCCTCTTCGATGCTTTTCATACCAACCATAAGAAAATGCAATTCTCAGAGTTGAAACCTTAGACTACCAATCAGACGTCACTTTATTATTAATGTTTTGCCACGAACAAGCGTGGGAGTCAAAACTATATTTGTGATCAGCTGTGACTATATTTTCATCGAAAATAGGTCACAGCATTTCACAAAGGGTTCCATCCAATACAGTTGGCTCATGGACCATTATTTTCTTTATATTTTCTCACCATAAAGACATCTTCTCGAAAGTTCTGCGTAAGGGCATCTTTTCAATACTACTTTTTTTACAAAATTAGCAATGCAAAACCGATAAAAAATTTAAACTGGAAAACAAAAATGGCGCGCATGTAATTGCCACTTTTGGCATTTTTACCAATTTGGAAAAGGTTCATCAGTAAATATTTTTTTTTTAAAGACAATTCGTTTTTTTTAATATAGCGCAAAAAGAAGAAAACATAGTATACAATAGTTAAGACATTTAATCTCACTCGCCTTCGGCTCGTTTTCTAACCCAGGGCTCTTGCTATAAAACCATGTCTTATGAAACTAGTGTTTTAATATACTATTTTGCATACGTATATGTAGTCGTAATAATATTATTTTCTCCCATATAACATCAGTTAAAATTATAAAAATATGACTGCACTATAGCAGCAGTTATAAAATTTAATTATTCCCGTTCTTAATTCGACTGACTATAATTATTATTAAAGCGTTTATTATCTAGACATTTTATTAAAAGTCCTTCAGACTTATTATCTGGTATTAACTTAATATGGCAAAACTGAAAAATTAAGAAAATCAAGTTGAAAGCTAACAAGCAAATAAAGAAAATGGGTTATAAATCTAATTTACATTCTAACGCACGCTCTCATATCTTACTTAAATTACCTAAATGTCTTCTTTTACTTGTTGAATTTTATTACCTGATATAGTCTCTACGGCTGCCTTAAGGCTGCTCTCCTAGATTAAATTAAAGTGAGACAATTCTTAGCATAATGTTCGAGTTTAATATCGTATTTTTAGCAATTTTCCTTCGTTAGAAGACCTTCCATAGAAGACCTGATATAATGTTAAATGTGTTCAGATTAGGTGTTGCGTTTAGATTGACAAACAAATCAAGTTTGGGTTTTTCACAACTGAATAAAATATCTAACTTTAAATTGTATATTTGTTTTAATCAATTTAAAGTCACGTATTCTTATTCAGTTGAAAAAAAGCCAAAAAAGATTTTTATTGGTCAATCTAAACGCAAAAAATAACACATTTAAAAATAACAAAACAGACTGCAAACTATCATTTTTTCGGATCTAGGTTACATGAACGGTGGGTGCACTGATGAGTCCTGATAGGATAAAAGTATTTCTACAACTACTGTAATCTGTGACTATTTGTCTATAAAAACTTAAAGTTGACTTAAATAATATTTTTTATATTATGTATCGAAACATTCTGCAGACAGTCTAGTCTACATGTTGAGATATATTTAGATAATTTTAGTAAATATTTGCTTCAATCAATTTAAAGTTAGATATTTGTATTCAGTCGCGAAAAAACCAAAAAAGATTTTTGGCCTTTTCATATCATCTGTCAGATATCAACAGAATAATATTTCTACTACCAAAGATTAACTACCCGGTCATTTAGAATTATAATATTGCGTTCGTTATTGCAATAGAATGGTTAGTCTGGCTATTTAAATAGTGTCCTGTATTAATAGGTTTTATGTAAACGTTTGTTTGTTTAGGTATAGTCATCTTAACCAATCAGAAATCTATCAAAGAGCAAGGTACAATGGATAATAAATCATGGTTCTTGGAATAAGACTGTGTCAAATTGGAATTAGTATCCGACGTTTCGCCTTCGATTGCACGAGGCATCTTCAGAGATCTTTACTCCACGAGATCTGAACTGTGTTAAGATCGATTTCCACGTGTGATCTAGACCGTAACTCGTATCTCTATTAAAGTTTTTTGTATGCTTGTATGTTTAAAAATCTCAATATAATGAAATTTTTAAATATACAAAAAATACAGTAGAGGAACGGGTTATGGCCTACATCACACGTGGAAACCGATATTAACACAGGGTCACGGTTCAGCGAGCACAAATCGGGAATAAAAGCCCGCCTGAATCTCTCCTAGCTCATTTAGTGTTTAGATTTTGTGAAGTAAAAATCCCTGAAGATGCGTCGTACAATTTAAGGCGAAACGTCGGATAGTAATTCCAAGTTGACACGGTCTAAACCCAAGAACCATGATTTCTTAATTGACCAAAGCCGTGAACGCTTCCGTTCTTTGTTTTGTTTGTTTCTCTTGTGAAATCGACAAAATCTAATTTAATTTTATTTTAAATCTAACATTATTAGAACTTATCTGAATTTCACTCCACAAATCACCTTCAGAATAATTTAAATAATGTTGAAGTGTTTGGCAGAACAATTCCATTTTCAAAATATTTTTATTATTTAATTTCTGGCATTTTTAACGGATTGACATGAAATGTTTCATTAAGTTCTTGAATTTAAAAATTAAAATTCTATTTTCTATTCCTCTGTTCTTATTTTGAGTTCCAGATATCGTATAACTTTTATAAAAATATGAAAGAACCCAATGATACTTATCCTTTAGGCTTGTGGAATTCTTCTGGTAACTTTTAAACGAACGCAGCCAGAGGATAATCGCAACCGCAACAATTAATTTGCCTTCATTTTTTTAATAAAGAAGCTCACATTTTCCTATTGGTGATATTATTTCTGAGACTATTTTCATTTCCAATTTTTTATACCCATTATGCGAATTCTAGACTAAACTAAGAATTTGAATTTTTTTTTGTTATATTGAGTTGTCCGATTTTCGCATCTGAAATAGTAATTTATACTTATTCACTAGATTAAAAACCTATTTACATTGCTTTGAACAAACAATAGTATATTCCACTGCCCGCAAACTGAAATAATTTTAACAAACGAAGTCAGCCTGAATATCATCATTTTCCATCCTTGTCCGACACATACTTTACAAGTTTACTCAGCTAAAAGGTCTATATCTCTTGACAGAAATAACTGTACTCTCATCGCACCTTCTTAAAATGCCATCGTTTTGTTTTTATTGCCTTTTAACACTCTTTTTGTTTTCACTTGTCTCCTCAGTTTTAAAAGGTCTGCTTTGCATTTTAAACTTTAGATACCAAAATTATCATACCAGTCCGTTATAGATATTGTTTTTAAAGTGATGACGTTAATTTAACATTTCATCTTTTACTTAGAAAGAGGCCACACGTACTAAAGCTGTGTAGGAGTAAGTATCGATTATTTAAATAAAGTGTATTGAACGGATTCTGTAACCAAGAATATTTCAAAAATTAGGAAAGGAATAGAGAGGAAAACTTTCTTCAAAATTTAGAATTACAGCTATTCTTGATAGTCACATGGTGACAAAATCAGCATATTATTCTAAAAAAATAAGGCTGATTTTTCATATTTAATAATTTACATGGTAATTCCCGAGAAAATCTTATATCGGTACAAAAATGTTTATAAAACAAATAAAACCGGCTTCAAAAAATTCACTAGAAAGTGAAAAATAATATTTTATTTCATCCGGAAAATTGGAGTCTGTAAAGTCGACGCCAAACTTATTTTTAATTAACTAATAACAAAAACATATTTATGTTGAGAATGGAATGATGAAATAAAATATTATTTTTCACTTTTTAGTGCATTTTTTGAAGTCGCTTTTATTTTTTTATTAACATTTTTATTTCTTTATTTTTAGTTCTATTTATACGAGTTTCATTGTAAAAGTCAAGTTTAACAAATAGCTAATGGGACAACTACATATTATGTAAAATCATTGTATAATAACGTGGCTTATTATACAACATACATACTTTTTTCTTCCTGACTGAATGGTCAACGATTAGTGAACGCCATTTTTAACATTTATCTATAATAATAATATAACATCCTGAATATTCCCTGAAATTATCATCCAAATTGATCAAACCATCGCGGAGTAATCGATGTACATACATAAAAAAATACATAGAATCGAATTGATAACCTCGTCCTTTTTGAAGCCGGTTAAAAATAAATTACCTATTTGAAAGAGGCATGAAATATATCTAAAATTCATTGAAATAGTTTAAGAAATAGACCTCGTTTACAAAACAAACCGTAAAAATTAGAAAGGAGAACTATATTAGTAGTTTTACCACTACTTATACTGCGAATACTATTAGATACAACATTCACAGCGAAATACAAAAAGGTTTATATTCGGTCCAACCCTTTGAAATCCATTCTAGAATGGGTTCCCGCAGCCACATTATTACTGATGGAACAAACTTGACAGGCTTTGCGGATGACCTGGTAGAGCTCGATGCTATAGAAAGCAGAGGCCTTTCTACTAGAAGTAACCATAGACGAGGGGTTATGGTTCACATATTATTTAGACCGAATGGCGTAAAAGCGCCAAAGACATCGGGCTTGGACAGAATAATGCTTAACATTGGTGGTCCTTCAAACAGGTGCGTTTTGGCATGAGATCAAACTACAGGTGGCTCCTTCCTACGGGAAGACGATGAACATAACAAATAGCCAAACCAAAAACTTTAGATACATAGGCTCTAAGTAACGCAAACACATACCGCACAGTGTCAAATTACAAAATCGTAGTGTTACCCTTTTTAATACCTGACTGAACTATTGGTTCGAGAGAGATGGGAGCTTTTTGGCTTGAGTGGAGGGTTACCCGAGGAAAAGGCATCCAGTGGCACATTAATGGATAAATGGCAAGAAAATTGGAGTAGTCACCAAACGGGAGGTGAACGCAGGCTGATTCCAGACGTCAGAGTATAGTGAATAGGAAACAGGAGAAATTTCCTTTCATAATTCTTTACCCCAAGCACTCACTGGCTTCACATCCTTTAAACCTGAGCTATACAATTAAAAATATATATAACGTATACACATGCAAGTACTACGACCACGTCGAATTTGCAGAAGATAGAATTTTTGCTTGCCCAAGGTGGACCAACGAGAGGAATGAACCAACACGGTGTCTGAAAACTTTCGCTGGAACCGTACATTAGTATTAAAAATGCTAAAAAATCCTGAAAATCGGAATCTTTTAATAAATAGTTTTTTAAAATAGTTAGAACGATAAGTGCTGAAGAAGGCCTATCTACCTTCTACCTCAATAGATAAAAATAATTGAAAGCAACACCAGACCAATAGATAAGTGACCCCTAAACATAAGAAACATAGGCACTTTAAGTGAAAAAAAAATAATTTTTACTTAAAATTTCTACTATATTTAACAAATAAATTTATAAGAGAGGAATTGTTCGGGTCAGTTTGATCGTTAAGTAATAGACCTGTGTGTTTAGGTTTCTTTATTTCTAAAGATTCTAATAAATTTAGTTTCATGCCTTTCTTTTCTGTATGTAAAACTTTACAATTTGTGTTAACATGATGATTGCAATTAATTAAATGAAAAACTTTAAGTTAACTAAACGTTAATTTTGTTGCCACCCGGTTTATTATTTATATTTGCTTTTGATTTATTTTTTTTTTTGGATTTGCTCAAGGAGTTATTGGTTTTATATGCTACATTCACATTTAGTTTTCTTTCTTCAAAAAATTGCCTATTTTGTTGCGGGATTTTGCGTAATACATTTATAGTTAGTGGACGTATATAGGGCAGACAGATAGAAGTTTCGAAAAAAGGATAAATGAACATTATAAATTCTCTGTCAAGAAGGGGTGACGGATCTAATTATGCTTCTCATTTAATTAATTGCAGTCATCATTTTAATAAAAAAAAATATAAAGTTTCACATACAGAAAAGAAAGGCATAAAACTAAATTTACTAGAGCCTTTAAAAATAAAAAAACTTAAACACACAGGTCTATTACTTAACGATCAAACTGACCTGAACAGTGTGCCTCTTATAAATAATTTTTGTTAATAATGATTTAGGTAAATATGAAAAATCCATTGTAAATCAGGTAAAAAAAAAGTTTTGTTCGTTCATTCTATTTGTATTATCCGATGAAGCCACAGTGGTGGCGAAACATGTTATGAGTTTATTTTGTTTAATATAGCGGAAGTCTTTATATCTTAGTTATAGCTCTCCACCAAGTATCGGTAGAAATCATACTATATAATAACCATTATAGCATTCCGTCCGGTACAAGCTACCACATGTTACCACCACCAAATCTCGCGTATGGCAAGGGCACAAAATGTAATCACAGAAACAACTACTCCGCTGACTAATACCACGACCGGAATTAAATTACATTGTTGATTCCTGACTTTCGTTGGGAGAAATAATGCTAATGTATTTTTGCTTGACGCTTGTGGTTATTACGGTTTTCAACTCTCTTGTAGTTCTCGTTATATATATATATATATATATATATATATATATATATATATATATATATATTCGGTCAGCAAATGCAATTTTTATTTGACCAGGCTTTCGAAATATTTATATTTCTTCATCACAATTATTACAAAAAGTACAGTAAACACTTCGATTTGTTTGAAACTGGATCTTGCTCTTTTAATTTAGTATAAAGGTTTCAATAGTTTTTATGTTTTTTGAAATATTTTAATTTTTTCATTTTTAAAAGTTTTAATAATATTTGAACTTAAATTAGGAATATAAGGAATTAATCCAAAAAAAAATTAGAAACTAATTTGTATAATTGTGATCAAAAATATATTGGTGAAACTTCTCAAAAAATTACCAAAAGGAATGCATTACATAAAAGTGACGCAAGATTAAACAAAACATCGTGCACACTATCGGAACATATATTTTAAAACTATTTTTTGGGTTTTTCCGCCTTAGAAAATTGGAAAAAAATAAAATATAATTACCCTATAAATTGAATTAATTAATATATTATTAATTATATTTTATTTTTTATTTTTTTCCAATTTTCTAAGGCGGAAAAACCCAAAAAATAGTTTTAAACCATGAATCCGCCACTACAATTTCGTAATTATTTATCGGAACATATAATTGATACTGGCCACATATGCAATTTTCAACAAACTAAAATTTTACATGTAGAAAATAATACCACCAAAAGAACATTTTTAGAAATTGCAGAAATTAAAAAAAGTTCCAACAATGATAATAGTGATAATAATAACAATTATAAATAATTACGTGAATGATTCTAAAGTTTGCTTTCCTATACATACTCGTACTATTTTCAGCTAAAATTTAAATACATTTTCTCAAATAGGAACATTCTTAAACATTGAAATTTGAAACTTTCAATTTTTTGTCATACTTCAGTAAAAAAAAAACATTATTATCATTTGACGTTAATAAAGACATTTCCTGGCCGAATTCCCCGTGATTGATATGTTTTCTAATTGAATGTCAATATTTAAGGAGAAGAAAGAAAGAAATTTTTGGGTCCATTATAAGATGAAAACTTGTGTCCTAAACATCTTAACTTTTCAGATACAGGGTGGTAAAGTTTTTAAAAATTAATCATTTTTCAATAATATCTGTAACACCACTCTAGATATTTTAATGAAATTTGGTATATAGGTACTAAGCATCAAGAAGCATTTTGTGATGCACCACATTTCTTTTTATTTCCACCAGTGACGTTCATGCGGCATTTGACCTGTATATTTTGAGAGACAGTGATGATACGCCACTGATTTATCTTAAAGTAAAAATCGTTTTTGAAATGTCCATTCATTTTTAAGCAGATTGGTCACTTGATTTTTTTCAGTTCGATGCACAGTTTCCGCTTAAAAAACCGAAAACCGTTTCTCTGCATGGTCATAACAATATCGTTAATATGACAATATATTCACCAGACGTGGCGGCGATGGCTGTGTGTTTGCTGTTCGGCGCTCAAGGTCCCTGGCTCGATTCCGAGCTAAGGCAGACTTTGTTAAGAATACATAATGCGCTAGCCTTCTGATGGGTTGGTGATTGCGCGCTCCATTAGTAATACGCTAAAATCACCTCTCAAATAGCGTCGTTCGGAATCGACAATAAACTGTAGGTCCCATATACTTGTGTTAATTACAGATAAGACACACAGCATAGGTATATGCGAGAGGTAGGCCGATATCCAGCAGTGGATGAAAAGGCTGTTGATGATGATGATTCACCATGTAGTGAAATAAATTTTACTTTTTAAGCGAAAATTTAAGAGATCAAATCTGCTCATAAACGAATAAGGATTTCAAAAATGTACTTAAGACTTTACGTACCACTTCGTATTTTGGAAGTTTTTCAGTATAAAATTTAAGAAAATATATTACTTCATTAAAAAAGAATTATTACGTATTATTGTAGTAGACTGTGGCTGTCAGGATTATCAATTCTGTCGTCATTTACTTTGACAGTTCAGGCTTAAAATCCAGCTCTTCGCGTTTAAAATATCTGAGCATTATTATCGTGAAAAGGAAAGTTTACTAATGAGGAGTTGGCAGACATGCATTGTATAGTTTGGCTGAGGGTAGATCGCCGGAAGTTAGGCGATTATATCAAGAGCGCTTTCCTAATAGAGTCATACCAGATTAATATTTGCAAATGTACATAGAAGGTTGACTGAAACAGGTACTTTGAAGCCAAATAATCTATTAAAAGGGGCCCATCGGAATGTAAGAACTGCAGAAATTGAAGAAGCAGTTTTAAATACGATCGATGAAAATCTTGAATTTAGTACTAGAAAAATTGGAAATAATTTAAAAATCTCACATGTTTTATTTGGAAAATTCTGCACGATCTTCTGTTATACCCGTATCACATTCAACGGGTGCAAGCCTTACTTCCCCGACACTTTCCTTTGCGAATTAATTTTTGTCAATGGTTTCTGGAGAATACTGCGCATTATTCCTTTTTTGACCGTGAAATAATGTTTACAGATGAAGCTAACTTCTTCGGAAATTTCCATTATAATCATATTTGGGACGACGAAAACCCCCATGTAGTTGTAGAATTTAACCATCAAAAACAATTTTCGGAAAATGTCTGGGCTGGAATTATTGGAAATTACTTAATTGGACATTTTTCCTGCCAGAAAGGCTAAATGGCCATAATTATTGCCGATTTCTAGAGAAGGATTTGACCATATTGCTAAAAGAAATACCAATTTTAATTAGAAATAGAATGTGATTCATGCATGATGACTGGTCGGCTCACTTTAGTGTTGAAGCAAGAGAATATTTAAATCGCACATTTAATAACCTATGGATAGGTCGTGGTGGACCCGAACCATGGCCTTCTAGGTCCCCATATTTAAATAGTTTGGATTTTTTCTTATGCGGGGCATCTTAAAACTCTAGTTTACCGCAACCCACATAAACACTCTAGAAGAGCTGAAGGGTCGTATAAGAGCCTCCTAATAAGAAATACTACAGGCATCCTTCAAAGAGTGCGCGACAATCTGAGCAAAAGGGCTGAAGCATATATCCTTCAAGGTGGAGGGCACTTGAGAATTTTAAAAAATGCTACAGGAAAAAGTTGTTTTGTATTTTGATTTTATAGCTCTATACCAAATTTCAGTACTATCAGTTGAAAATCAAATTTTTCTCAATTTTTTTAATTTTTCCCATTACCGAATGGAAGCAAGTCTAAATTAAACTATTTATTTTTGATAAGTTCATCACCTGAATGTATTTTTTTATTAACCTTTTATTTTAATCTGCATTTTGTTGGTGAAACCCCAAAAAGGGTCGAAAAAATGCTTGAAATTAATTGCAAATTGTGTCCAATTTCCACAATTTGATGTATAATATTTTTAAATTGGGTTGTTTGTTAAGTTAATACATATATATTCACTTTTTATTAAAAACGAAACTGAGAAAACCCATTCTTTCTATTTCTATCTCGCCTTTTCTAAAAATAAATAGAACATTTTTATTAATATATTTAAAATAATGAAATAAAGCCTAAATTATAAAATAGTCTATGAAAATAATTGACTCTTCTTTTCAATTCTTCATACAACGATTCTATTAATGAAAATCCACTCATAGTTTAAATCAAGTTTGCTTGTATTCGGTTAACTAGATGAAAAAGCATTTGATAATCGCAATTAATGTAATAAAAATATTCTAGAAAGGGCGATATATAAACAGAAAAAATGGGTTTTCTGAGTTTCGTTTTAATTAAAGAGTAAATTAAGTATGTATTCACTTAATAAATAAACCAATTTTTAATATTTTACTCTAAATTCTGGAAACTGGACAAACTTGGCATCAAGTTGGGCATATTTCTTCAGACCCATTTATGCTTTCATCAACAAAATGCGGATTAAAATAAAAAATTAATTAAAAAATTGCATTTTGGCAATGCACTTATCAAAAATAAATAGTTTAATTCGAGTTTGCTTATTGTTGTTGGTAAAATAAGTGGAGAATCAGCAGTGTGGCCAAATTTAAGGAAAGGATACAAAGACGACAAAAACCGCTTTATTTATTAGCCAGACAAA
The DNA here is from genome assembly GCA_030620095.1 of Kuschelorhynchus macadamiae. Taxonomy (NCBI): domain Eukaryota; kingdom Metazoa; phylum Arthropoda; class Insecta; order Coleoptera; family Curculionidae; genus Kuschelorhynchus; species Kuschelorhynchus macadamiae. The sequence goes on from JAUTXW010001895.1 coordinate 971,059, forward strand.
AAAAAATGAAATTCGAAATAGAAAAGGTGTTGGATGCAAACTTTCCAAATAAAGATTGATTGTTCTTGTTGTAGCAAATATGATTGGATTAGAGAAAGTAATGGTGAATATTGATAAAGCTAAGCAGCCCCGTTGTTTTAATTGAATATGAAAATAATCCAAAAGCCTGGATGACATTATTAAAAAATATATTACATGATGGTACAATAAACTTAATAGACAATTAAAGATATTTTACTGCTTTTGGACAACTGTCCAGCTCACCCTAATATTTATAATTTAGAAGCTATTACACTTGTTTGTTTTCCTTCCACCAAATACCACGCCAGTTTTCCAACCAATGGACTACGGTGTAAATACAGTCTCTAAACACACATTAGAAAACCCCAAACCATGAAACTTTTTAGACATTGACTAAAAAGGTATTCCTAAAAAACCAGATATGTATCTATGAAGCCATTCGTCTAATTTCAAAAGTTCGGAAACGTGTTTCTCAAGGCATAATAGCCAATTGTTTTACATATGCTGGATTTAAATTAAAAGAAACAGAAAACTCTTTTGATAAAGATTATTTGCCATCCCTAGTAGAATAGTTTCGACTAGAAAATGATGAGGATGAAGATTCTGACTAACACAAGAATATTGGGAACTTTTTCAAATATTGATGAAGTAATGGAAAGTGGAAAAAATCTGCCCCCAATTTCAACAATTTACTACCTTTCTCACCGGTTTGGGTTTCCATAATCGTCAAAAATTCACCTTTCCTACTTGCGATGGAGGATTTGTCCGAAAACGAAATTTTAGCTGGCTCAGATCCAAATCTGGGGTCAAAAAAATGAACGACGAAAAAGAAATGGACGAAACTATCGAGTTTCAACCACCTTCAACATTTTTTTTTATATTTGACCAAAAATTGAACAATCGAATTCCGCCAGTCCTTACTTGTGAATGAAAGTCGTTACATAGAGCCAGGGCTAAGCATGGGCAAGAGGTCCAGGTCCAGCGCATACGGCCCGGCGCTTTAACCGGCAGCAGCCTCCCGTTGCAATTGATAGTCGCTTATTGTCATCCCGGTATAAAAATGACAACAGTTAGTTAATACTTCGTTGCTCTTCATTCTAATGTGGCCCCATTAAATTATTTTGCCCATAGCCCCGCAAAACTTGGCACCGGCTCTTTCGTTACAATTAAAGAAATCCACTAGAGATATAATTTGTAACCTTTCGTTGTTAGTAGATATAATAATGTAAAGTACGGGTATTGTGAAGGGCTATCTTATCTCAGAACTTAGGACTTCTAGAAAATATTTGAAAACTTGACTTTATAAAGTCGCCACGAAATTAATTCTTAATTACTTAGTAACAAAAAACTTGAAATGTATGTATTGAGTGTCAACATATAATTAAATTACACAGTAAATAGAGTTGTCAGTTTGACACCGATTTCATAAACTCAAATTTTAAAGGGGGAATAAAATATTATGTTTTTATTTTTTAGTGCTTTTTTTTGAAGTTTTGAAACAAGAAATGTTAGTGCCAAGTATAATTTTTTTCAATATTCATTAAGATGTATAATACCCGAAATAACCTGACGAAAAAATATATCCCATTAGGAGGGTATGTACCATCGAGTGCGGCGAAATTAAGTACTTTCTTGATTAGTTACACTTCATACACCAAATGTTAACGCAATATATTAAACAAATTTCAAATCCGTCGCTAAAACTCTTAGAAAGATTCAAAATACCGTCATTTTAATATGAATTTCAATATGCCTGCTATGGAACCACACCGGCTCTACCCTGAACACTGCCTAAAAATGTCATCCAAATCGGTCAAGCATTGCGGAGTAAGTCGGTTAAAAACTACGGTTTTCTTTTGATAAATATAAATCTTTTAATTTTCATTTATTAAATACAAAGTTTACACTGCTTGACTCAAAAATACCTGAGTATCAAGTTGTCCTTAACGTATCTCAAAGGTAAAGAAAATAACTCTTAAAATGAATAAGAGGTTGCATTGCAACGCCTAAGTCTTTCTGTTTTCAGGCACAATCTACTCTATAACTATTAATTAAACACTGCTGATATCCATCCGTTGCTTGAGATTTAAGACAATCGTTCCTATTAATTTTGCTTTTAAGGTGTCACAAATATTAAGGCCATTATTTTTTTATCTTTGTTCTATTGAAAAAGTTGATCTGATGATATCTCATTATACCTACAATGATAAATACATACACGTTTTTCCTGATATTATGGTGAACGCAATGTTTCCGTTGCGCGCGTAAACTATTCAGAATGGCGCTTTACCACCATTTTTAACCTTTTTTTATATTATGCTTGCTATGGGACCACTCTGGTAATATCCTGAATATTCCCTGGAAATTTCATCCGAATTGGTCAAACCATCGCGGAGTAATCGTTGTGCATACATAAAACATTCATGAGGTCAAATTGATAACCCCCTTCTTTTTTAAAGTCGGTTAAAAAGCGACTGATTTGAAACTTAACCCTTGAATTGCCTAAATTCAGTTAACGTGTTTTCTGCAATTTACCGATATAATGGCGATAGAAATCTATTAATTCCTTAAGCGTCAGTTTATCGTCCGCAAACAATCGTAAAAATGGGGGAGCACGTCGTCGTAAAAAAAGTCCTGAAATGTATAAAAATACAATTTCAGGGATTTTTTGCATGTCGCTCAACACGTAAATTATGTTTCCGATTTCCAGATGCGTTTTTGTATCACTTGCATAAGACGGCAAATTCTTAAATATATTTTTTTAATAAGTCAATAATTTCACTTCAAATACTTTTTGTTTCTACGAAGTACAAGCAGTGTTGTCACTTAATAGATCGGTAAATTTCCTTAACCCGAAACTTCCCTCTTTATGAATATTTTCTTTTATTAGGAATAATGAAGCATGACCCAATTTAATTCAGTACATATAGTCATTTAGTAACACATATACTATCATATTGGATTCCCACCAATATTTTACCAGTTTCTACCTAAATCCCATTTGATTTTTGGGCACAGCTTAAAATAAATTCTATTAGTAGATTTTACATTGACACATCACCGTTTTGTTACGTTACGTGTGTTGAATTCATACCATTTTGTCCCTATGTAGGAAGCGTACTAGATAAGGGGTGACTTCGAGTGTCGATCTGGAGGCTGGAGATCTGATCGATTTTTTTGCAGAGGTGGCGGAGTTACTCGTGTCGGCTTTGCCACAGTCTAATCGTACTCATCAATGGTACATGGAGCACTTACAGCCAAGTCTTCAGCAGAGTAAGTTTTTCTTTCGAAGTGTTAATTTCATTGAGGTCAGGGATGCAATAGATGGACTATGAAAAACATTCTTATTGTTTCCCTGACAAAGTTATATAATGCCTGCATTGAACAAGACGTGTACCCGCATGCTTTTGAAATCAGCAGGACTGTCCCAATCTTCAAGAAGGGTGATCCAGGTTTACCCAATAATTATAGGCCTATCTCACTAATTCCTATTCTATACAAAATATTCGAGGTCCTGTTAAGAGATCAGATGTGCGATTACTTTGAGACAAACGGTATACTTACAGATAAGCAGTTTGGCTTCAGGAGGGAGAAGTCCACCGTAATGGCTCTGAATAGGCTGTGTGAGGGCATAGTTGAAGGCTTTAAAAGGGAGATTTTGTGGGTGCTGCCTTCCGCGATCTCTCCAAGGCCTTCGACTGTGTATCGCACAGCATCCTGTTGGAAAAGCTTAGCTACTATGGAGTGGAGCCATCAGGTTGCCATTTGATTCAGAGTTATCTCACAGAGAGACGACAGGTGACTTCTTTCCAGGGAAAAGTATCGGAGGAGAGAGTCATGAAGCACAGAGTCCCGCAGGGCGCAATCCTTGGCCCCTTACTATTTCTTATATATGTCAATGATCTGCCATCCTCATTGCAGACTGGTGAGGTCACCTTATACGCAGACGATACCAGCTTCCTGTTGCGTTGTAAGGAATGTGAGGTTTTGAGAAAACAGATGAACAATTGTATCGATGGGGTCAATGACTGGTTCACATCTAACCGACTAAATCTCAATCTGGAAAAAACAGAGCAAGTAATTTTCTCACTGAGGCAACATGGGGTCACCAACAATCCCGAACAAGTCAGGTTCCTTGGAGTCACTCTGGATCCTAAGCTCACTTTTGAAAGTCATGTCGACATCATTTCCAGGAAGATTGCCTCTGGAATTTTTGTGCTGCGGAACCTGTCAAGGTTTGCCCACTAAAGTGTATGTCTTACAGCTTATCATGTTCTTGCTCACTCTGTATGTGTTTATGGGCTACTTGCCTGGGGGCACTCGGCTCATGCTGCGAGAGTCTTCTCCCTGCAGCAGCGGGCAGTCAGAGTTATAGCTCAGGTTGGATATCGAGATGACGCCAGGACGCATTTTAGAAACTTAAATATCCTAACACTACCAGGACATTATATTTATGAGTCATTAATTTATGCCTTAGAAAATCAAGATAAATTTGGTAGAGTAGATAATCAAGATCCTTATGACACAAGATCACATAATGACTTATGTATACGGTTTCTGAGACTTGGAAGGTCATAGAATGCGACTCTGAATTTTGCGCCTGCCTTCTTTAATAAAAAAGTTTAAATCTGTGATAAAGAATTATTTATTGGGGAAGGTATTTTATAGTTTTAAGGATTTTTTAAACTGTAATGTGACTGAGGCTGACTTCTCACTGTATTAAAAGAGTGGATGTGTAGTTTAGTGTAGGTACCTATGTTACTAGTTTTATAGATGTCTGCTTGTTTTAGTATTAAATTTTAATCTATATTAATGTTTTTCTGGTACTGTAGGACTAACTTTCGTAAAAAACTTTTGTTTTGACAATAATAAACTATTCTATTCTATATCATATTTAATTTTTCTGCAAAACTTCAAGTGAAAAAGATTTTTTTACGTTGATTTTTTTAAAAAATTATCTGGCCGCTATTTTATTTTCCTATCTTAAATTCATACCAAAATGTTACCAATTCATTCCTATGTAACACTTCATTTTTGTGAAAAATGTGAGGAAATTAGATAATTAGTTTTTTTAGTAATATTTTTTTTGACATTTTATTAGGCCACGATCATGTTCCGGCAAATTGGTCTTTTACCAGTCCCGATATGGATTGAAGACAAACGAACTGACAGACAGACAAAATCTGAAAATATGTACAACATTAGAGGGTAATTTTTTCCCGATTACAAATATTTCATTTAATAGCCATTTTGTTCCGCCCTCATGGATTAGTACCACAGTTTACTTATGGCACATAATTTGAAATCAGTCCATTAAGTAGTTTTTTCAGGCTGAATTTTTAAATATGTTTGTTACGCCATGTTGGATTTTTACAAAAGTGTTACCAATTATATTATATATAGATATTTATATAGAAATAATATATCACATCTAATTTTTTGCAAAATTTGAAATCAATCCAATAAGATTGAATTCTTATCAAATGTTTACCAGTTCTTCTCTATATCACACCTAATTTGTACGTAAAATTTGAAATCAGGCAAATAAGTAGTTTTTAAACTAATTTTTAAGCTTTTTATTAGGCAGCCGTTTTGTTTCACCATCTGTGATTTGTACAAAAATTTTACCAGTTTATTCCCATGAACACTAGCACTTGATTTGTGTGCCAAATGTCAGGTAAATTAAATAAGTAGTTTTTTAGTAATATTTTTTTAACAATCTACTAGGCCGCCATTTTTTTCGGCCATATCGAATTTTAACCAAAATGTTACCACGTTATCCCCGTTATATATGTCAATCGGGGTAGTAATTTTTAGCTATGCCGCGAACAGACAGAGAGAGGCAGACCGACAGAATTGAGAAAACATGTTTTTTGGCTTCTAGGGGCTCAAAACGTAAAGATCTCAAAAAATCTCGAAGAGTGATTTTATCGCGTATTTTACTTATACTTAATTCAAATATAGTTCCTTATCAAATAGTCAGAGATGATAGCTGAACTATGGATCCAGTACTGGCAGATTTACCATTTTATTATCAAAATACCCAGTTGTTTTTAAGAGCCGGATACTACATATTTCAGGTTTTTCTCCTGAAGGCCTTGGAGCGAAAAATACCAAATTACTCTTCTATTGTTTCTGAAATTTAAAAATTGGGTTTTTCACGGTTTCGTGCTGCGTTAAAATGTTTCCTATTTAAAGTCCCTATTTTAGAAGTTCTCAATGTGTACTCAGATCATATCAGCTATCCACCGCAGGATTCAGCCGCATTCACCCACACAAAATAATTGTGTCTTTTATGAATACAGGAGAGCTTGTACTACAGTTATAATACTTAAATATCTTTTGTGGTGGAGGCTTTCCTGTGGTGCGGGCACCTAGGATGTAGCATACATTTCATGTTGTGCTTAATTTTAGCGACATGTACATCTGCCTTGCCTTCTTATGATATTTATTATTTTCACATTTAAAGGATCTAATAATCAACAAAATCCTTGAAAATTGAACTGTATGTGAAATATTTTCTTTATTAAAAAAAATATATTTCACAGTTTAAAAAAACAAACTGATAAAATACTTCTATTCAAAATTTGGCTTATGCGGGCATAACGTAAAATTATAAATTTACTAATATAGAGGGTATCTAATAGCGATGTTAGATTTGACGACCAATCAGGAACGCCGCACCATAAGGAAGGTTAGAATATTTGGCAGGATCAACAATGGTTATGATACTGGTGGGTTTGAATATGTACAAGTTCTGATGAATTGCTTATCAGTGGTACTGTTGATTATAAATATTTCTAAAAAAAATCTTTACGAATGATAATAATAGAACGCCTCAAATTAATTGAATTTAACTAATTGAATTCAGTCGCAATGCCTTTTATAACTTTTATTGTTGTATGCCATTATCCGAGATAATTTAGATATTGCATGAAAATTAATTAACATCTTTAAGTCTTTTATAAAGAAAATATTATCTTCTAGAGAACTATCAACGATTGTTATATGGAATACAATATGTTTTAATACTAGAACTTTCTGTAGATTTCAAAATGTAAGAAATATACAGGCCAGGTCCTTTTAAACCACAAAGTTTATATTGTTCCTGGTTAAACAAGATGCAACAGTAAATGAGCTGTAATTGCTTAAATCACCGAAAAGTCCATCTAAACCAAGTATAGATTGTTCACAATCATCAAGCTAAAATGGAACTTATTCTACGCTGGCTAGTAATTTCGATAAATATCGTATATATAATCTCATTGACACACAAAATCAGTAGACAAAAATAAACGTATAATAAACGCATTTTTTGCATATTTCTAATGTTGTTAATTATTGAAGCAAGAAGCGGGTTTACCACGTAGATTTCTTGGTTCACATAAACTTAAACTGTGATACTTATCGTCACGGGGTAAACGCACTTCATATACTAGAAATGTCACAAGCTTCCTAACTATACCTAACTGTTATTTATCAGATTTATAAACCAAATTTGATTTTACTAAGATAAAGACCAAGCTCTTTCGTATTTGCAAATGAACAAATGCAAGTTCTAATAAATGTGTTTCTTATATGTTATTCGAAACACGACGAACAAAAATTATATTTATTGGGCGAACAAATCTATAAACACAGTCAATCTCAAAAGATCATTTCTTTAAGAAGCTATAGATTTGGGCCCTATGCAAAAGCGGCACAAATTTACATTTTGTCAGACACGACTTCAAGTGGCATTTTGAGGTAAACTATATAAGAAGTGCCCTAAAAGGCCCTTTTGAGAGACTGAGGGCTGTGCGGTGTCCGCGCTAAATCGGTTAGTGCAGCTGATGCATTCCACTTCTAAAGTGCATATTTCGGTCTAATTTAACTAAATACTAAATATGTGTCAAGTTAAATAAAATACCGCTTATATATAAGATACGGAATACTCGTAACATTATATAAAAATTAATTGAGAGGTGTTTGCCTAAGTATAAACAAATAAATGTTCAGAAAAAATGAATTATTATCGTAAGAAATAAGTTTCTTTAATAACCTGAATAATTTAAACTTAATTTTATGTGGTATCCTGATTCGAAAACGGTTTAGTTTGGAATCTTAAAAATAATCTATTTCCATTAAGAAAGACTATTAACAATTATCTTGTTCACCTAGTCTTCAAATAAAGGCCAACAGTTTTTGCTCTCAACTCATGTTTCAAGTCAAAAATCGTCTTCCTGCGGCTTTGACGCAACAAGCATTTGCGACAAGTATTTCAATGAACTCCTAATACTAAATCTGAATTACCAGGGACACGAGTAAGCAATGCAGGGTAATCTAGAAAGACAGAATAACTTTGAAATTTTGATACCAAATTTTCTCCCCATTACGGTTTAAAATATCATACCACACAAGAATTTGGAATACTTGTTTCAACATTTTCTGACAAATCCTGTGATTCTACTGCTTCCTTTAGTGTAAAGGTGCACTATCGATAAGGCGATCTCAGGGTGGCGAAAACATTTTTCTTTTTCCATTCAAGCAGTCTCAGAAATGCACATATTAATAAAATCACAATGCAATTAATCACTATGTCGATGCTGTAAGGCTGAACTATATTAAAGTAAGTATAAGCCAACAAAACTAAATTTAAATTATAACAGACATTTTGTTTAATGTGACTACCTTTTTTTGGCATTTGAGTAAAAACTTTGCAAATTCACATTTTACTCTAGGTCAGTATTAAAAAAAATCCATATGTGAAGGGACAGAAAATTCGCAATTTTTTTCCAACTTCATCATAACGGTTAATAGATCAAAAAGCACGCTCAGTGTTTATACACTGCTGCCCACATCAAGTGCACCAACGAAATTTTTGGTTCAACTTTAAAGTGACATCTCAAAAACTAAAAAATATATATATATATATATTTTAGGTTTTACCCTGTAACTTTTTAATATTACATTATTTTATTGACATTGTCCTTTTATTATTGAAAGCTTAAAGTAGTAACTCTACAGGGTGAGTCAGAAAATCCACTACGTAAGGCAAGACCAGCTTCCATAAGAAGTCATTAAAAAGAAAAATATTATTGGTAATTATTTCGAAAATTTAGGATTTCATATTTTTGGATAATATGAAAAAATAAAACACAATAATTCCGAATTTCTAGAATACCGGTTTCCATGGTAACAAACATCCACTTTTTTTATGGAACTTCCTATATATTTTAACTTGAATTGTGCTTCACATTCTAGACGCATTTTGTGTTACATTTCCTATAGCTAAATTTAAAAGGTTTCTATAAAATGTCGTCTGAAAATTGACATATTTAATACTTTATGAAGCTGTAAACGCTAGGCGGCTTAGTAAAAATTATTCTAATGATCATAAATTAATTATCTATAAAAATAGATAGTGACGTATCTTACTTTTTATTATTTTCTAGTTTTATTCCAGTTTTGTGGGTTTATCTTGTTAAAAACTTTATTTAAAATGGCGTAAGGCACAGAATAATTATTGCATAATAACAACCGAAACAATATTTTACTAATTACATTCCATAGAAAAAAAAAGTTACTTTAAAATAAAAAAAAAGGTTTTTTGCGTACGGACGTTTAAATTCGCTAAATTCATATTTTTCAAATTAACAAGTTTTTTTTAAATTAAATTTTCTCAACTTTTCCTTTACTCTGTATAAACATCTTTATTTGAATGTCGTAAAAGCATTCGTCCCAAATAATCAACAGGATAATGTCTTTAAAATAATGTAACATTAAAAAGTTACAGGGTAAAACCTAAAATGAGTAACTCTTTTCAAAAAATCATATTCCTAAAAATTTACGAAATATCGAATGAAAATGCATTGTTTTTTTTCAGTACCCTCCCAAATCATCCTATACGATATAAAAAAAGTTTTATACTCTTTATCCGAGATCGAAAAGAACCGAAATGATATATTTTACCTTTATTTTGAAAATTTGAATTTTATTACTATTTAGGGCTATTTTTAGAATAAAGTTTAATATTAGATCTGATGTTTAACATGTTGAATCGTATTGTGTCACTTCATTATACAGGGTGTTTGTAGTAACAAAAAACTCTTTTAAAGCTTTGGTTTAACTGGGAGTAAAATGGAATTATGTGACATTCTCTGATGAGAGCCGGTTTGGTCTATTAACTGTCATAAGATCAGTACGAGTCTGTTGATAGATATGTAAACGAAGACATGCATACGGGAGTAACTCTGTAATGGTATCGAGCGGAATATTTTTTGGGCGGTAGAACGCAGTACTACATATACGATCGTGGCATGAATGACCAAATCATCATTCACAATATTGTTCAAAATAACTGCTGGAATCTAGAACCAGGAATTAGGTTTCTGGATGACATAGAGCCAACATTTTTCTTAAACATCTTGAGAACGCCGACATAGAACCGTTGCCTTTACCATCGTTGCGTCCTGACTAGAATTGCATTGAGCACATGATATAATAAATCGAAGGTCTGATATCGCGCTTCGATCTGCTACGTCATTGCGTGATTAACCCCATCTGTCATTGACCTTCGGGCATATGATTTCATTGCATTTTCAGTTGATGTTTAAAAATGTTTGCGGATTTCTGTGTCCTTTTTTGTATTTGGTTAATTAAACAACAATAAATATGAGATGTGCTGTGTTCAGGTGTGTCGGGGATATTCAGGCAAAGAATTTTGATAGGAATATAAGGTTTTTTAATTTCCCTAAATACAAAAAATGTTTACATGAATGGACATGCTTGTGTAAACGCAAAGCTAAATTTAATACAAATTTGGGGCAGATATGCTCAAGGCAGATAACTATATGTATGTGATATATATATATATATATATATATATATATATATATATATATATTTATAAATATCAAGTACTTTCTTGGGATGAGGTTCGTGGATTGAACAAAGAAACTTTAATTGACGTTTCGCCTGTCCATTTCAGGCTTTTTCAAAATATTTAATTTTGCACATCTAAAAATTAAATACAAAAAGTGTATATATGTAAGTTAATAAATAAAAACAATTAGGTATAACGGCACGCACTAAAATTATTAAAACATTTATTTAAAATAGTACAGTACATACCTTGAGAAAGATGTTCTTTTACCTTGCTTGGCAGTGTGGAGGTAAGTGATACACTGGTTAAAGAATTCTATTGTTTTTTTTTTTTATATATATCCTTTAGTTTTTTTGATTATATTAACAATGTAGAACTATTTGTGGATACGGGTTGTTTTAAAAGTATTTGTGTGAGTCAGTATGTATTAATGATTGATGGAAAATAGTTTATAACAATTGAATTAAATTAGATTGTGATATATTTGGCTGAGATTGTCAATGTCTTTCCGATCGTTTACTGTATTTTTTTCTTTTTTTATCTCGACCATTTCTTTGAATGTCAGTTTATGGTAATGTTGTTCTTTTGATAAGACCGTTGTACTCGAAAAATCAAATTCATGTTTCATGTCTCTTTCATGTTTATGTAGTGCTGTGGAAGCATTTTTTGTATATTTATGCCCATTTAGTCTATTTGATAGGTATTGTGTGGTCATGCCTATATATTTTTTGGGGCAGTTTAGGCAGGGAATGCTGTAAACTACGTTTGATTGTTTTTTAATTGGTGTCTGACTTTTTAGTGGTGTATATAAAGATTTAAGGGTATTGTTAGATTTGTGGCATACGGTTATGTCGTGTTTACCGAGAATGTGTTTAATCTTTTCAGAAAGACCTTCAGTGTATGGTAAAGATATGTATGTAGTTGTTTTATTGTTGTCATGATTATTTACAATATGTTTTGTGGCATTGTATAATTTTTGGGTTCTTCGCTTTATAATTCGTTCGATGGCTTTTAATGGGAAATGATTTTTTAAGAGAGTATTTTTAACTTTATTTAGAATGTCAACTCGGTATATAGGTGATGTTAGTGTTAGTGCACGGTCAACTAATCCTATCATCACGGAGTTTTTTTGACATTTTGGGTGACTGGAATTATAATTAAGGTAGCGGGAGGACCAGGTTTTTTTGGTGTACCAGTTAGTTTTAATGCCATTTGTTTTGTGGTCTCTTATTAATGTTAAATCCAAAAAGTTTATAGCACCATCATTTTCAATTTCGGAAGTAAACTGCAATTTTGGATGAAAATTGTTAAAGAGGGAGATAATTTCCGTTGTTTTATTTTTTGGTATGGCTAATAAACAATCATCCACGTACCTTTTAAAAAATAATATTGGTACATTGGCTTTTTGTAACACTGTTTCTTCTAGATATTCCATTACTATTTGGGCTGCGGTGGAAGAGATGGGTGAACCCATTGCACATCCGTCAAGTTGTTGGTAGTAATCATCTTTGTATTGGAAATAGTTGTTCGAAAGAATGAGATCTATCCCTTCTATGAATTCTGTGCAAGTGAGTGTTGTGTGATTCTTTATCTGATTCCATTTTTCTTTAATGATTTGTTTTAAAAGTTTAGTCGGAATGTTTGTATATAAGGATATTACGTCTAGAGAGATGAGTTGGAAATTATTTGGTATTTTAAGGTTGTCTATAAACTTTTTAAATTCAAACGAATCTTTAATGTAATAATTATTTCTGCCTGTAATTTTTGATAAGCAATTTGATAAAAAACTTGAAAGTTTGTAGAATGGTGACTGAATATAGGAAACAATGGGCCTCATAGGAATGTCGGGTTTGTGAAGTTTAGGCATTCCATAGAATTTTGGTGGAACAGAATTATGTATTTTTAATGATTTGGCTTCTTTTTCGGATATGTGATTACGTTTTAAATCATATCCGAAAAAGAAGCCAAATCATTAAAAATACATAATTCTGTTCCACCAAAATTCTATGGAATGCCTAAACTTCACAAACCCGACATTCCTATGAGACCCATTGTTTCCTATATTCAGTCACCATTCTACAAACTTTCAAGTTTTTTATCAAATTGCTTATCAAAAATTACAGGCAGAAATGATTATTACATTAAAGATTCGTTTGAATTTAAAAAGTTTATAGACAACCTTAAAATACCAAATAATTTCCAACTCATCTCTCTAGACGTAATATCCTTATATACAAACATTCCGACTAAACTTTTAAAACAAATCATTAAAGAAAAATGGAATCAGATAAAGAATCACACAACACTCACTTGCACAGAATTCATAGAAGGGATAGATCTCATTCTTTCGAACAACTATTTCCAATACCAAGATGATTACTACCAACAACTTGACGGATGTGCAATGGGTTCACCCATCTCTTCCACCGCAGCCCAAATAGTAATGGAATATCTAGAAGAAACAGTGTTACAAAAAGCCAATGCACCAATATTATTTTTTAAAAGGTACGTGGATGATTGTTTATTAGCCATACCAAAAAATAAAACAACGGAAATTATCTCCCTCTTTAACAATTTTCATCCAAAATTGCAGTTTACTTCCGAAATAGAAAATGATGGTGCTATAAACTTTTTGGATTTAACATTAATAAGAGACCACAAAACAAATGGCATTAAAACTAAGTGGTACACCAAAAAAACCTGGTCCTCCCGCTACCTTAATTATAATTCCAGTCACCCAAAATGTCAAAAAAACTCCGTGATGATAGGATTAGTTGACCGTGCACTAACACTAACATCACCTATATACCGAGTTGACATTCTAAATAAAGTTAAAAATACTCTCTTAAAAAATCATTTCCCATTAAAAGCCATCGAACGAATTATAAAGCGAAGAACTCAAAAATTATACAATGCCACAAAACATATTGTAAATAATCATGACAACAATAAAACAACTACATACATATCTTTACCATACACTGAAGGTCTTTCTGAAAAGATTAAACACATTCTCGGTAAACACGACATAACCGTATGCCACAAATCTAACAATACCCTTAAATCTTTATATACACCACTAAAAAGTCAGACACCAATTAAAAAACAATCAAACGTAGTTTACAGCATTCCCTGCCTAAACTGCCCCAAAAAATATATAGGCATGACCACACAATACCTATCAAATAGACTAAATGGGCATAAATATACAAAAAATGCTTTCACAGCACTACATAAACATGAAAGAGACATGAAACATGAATTTGATTTTTCGAGTACAACGGTCTTATCAAAAGAACAACATTACCATAAACTGACATTCAAAGAAATGGTCGAGATAAAAAAAGAAAAAAATACAGTAAACGATCGGAAAGACATTGACAATCTCAGCCAAATATATCACAATCTAATTTAATTCAATTGTTATAAACTATTTTCCATCAATCATAAATACATACTGTATACTGTCAGACTCACACAAATACTTTTAAAACAACCCGTATCCACAAATAGTTCTACATTGTTAATATAATCAAAAAAACTAAAGGATATATATAAAAAAAAAAACAATAGAATTCTTTAACCAGTGTATCACTTACCTCCACACTGCCAAGCAAGGTAAAAGAACATCTTTCTCAAGGTATGTACTGTACTATTTTAAATAAATGTTTTAATAATTTTAGTGCGTGCCGTTATACCTAATTGTTTTTATTTATTAACTTACATATATACACTTTTTGTATTTAATTTTTAGATGTGCAGAATTAAATATTTTGAAAAAGCCTGAAATGGACAGGCGAAACGTCAATTAAAGTTTCTTTGTTCAATCCACGAACCTCATCCCAAGAAAGTACTTGATATTTATAAATTGTAAGGTTCAAGAAGAGAAATATAAAAATATATATATATTTATATATATATATATATATATATTTATATATATATATATATTTATTTATATATATATATATATATATATATATATATATATATATATGTATATATGTATACAGGGTGGCCCAACGAAAAGGTCCCACCCTTATTTATGACTTTCCTGGTATATTTTGGGAAAAACGCTTGGACACGTCAATTTTGATTTTTAGGGGGACGTCTTTTCATGTATGATTGTATAATACAGGGTGTTCCAAAAATAAGATATCGCATTACACTTGACATTTTTAAATGGAAACCCCCAATTTTTTTTCTATTTTTGGATTCTCCAGGAAGTTTTTAGTAACTTTTGTATAATAGAGTTTATACCTATCTTCAACCATTTTGAAGTTTTTTTAATTTTTTTTATAAAATTCGCCTCATTTAATTTAGTACTGATAATACGGAAAAAAATAATAATCACCGATACCAGCAAGAAATTTAGCATCCGTCAATGTCATCGTAAATCATAGAACAACTTTATCTTTGATCTGAAATCGTTAAGTTTTCTAGTTCTATTATAATATTTTGATATCGCATTACACTTGACATTTTTAAATGGAAACCCCCAATTTTTTTTCTATTTTTGGATTCTCCAGGAAGTTTTTAGTAACTTTTGTATAATAGAGTTTATACCTATCTTCAACCATTTTGAAGTTTTTTTAATTTTTTTTATAAAATTCGCCTCATTTAATTTAGTACTGATAATACGGAAAAAAATAATAATCACCGATACCAGCAAGAAATTTAGCATCCGTCAATGTCATCGTAAATCATAGAACAACTTTATCTTTGATTTGAAATCGTTAAGTTGCCTAGTTCTATTATAATATTTTGCAATGATTTATTCAATTCAAGAAAGGGTCGAAATAACGAAACTGTATTATCAAAACGGAAGCATTGCAAGAGCTACCGCCCGGTTGTTTAATGCGTTACATCCAGACAAAAATATTAACCATAAGTATGTGGCTAAATTAATAAGAAAATTTGAAGCAACTGGATCTGTATCTAATAATAGAAAAAAAATTGGGGGTTTCCATTTAAAAATGTCAAGTGTAATGCGATATCTTATTTTTGGAACACCCTGTATTATACAATCATACATGAAAAGACGTCCCCCTAAAAATCAAAATTGACGTGTCCAAGCGTTTTTCCCAAAATATACCAGGAAAGTCATAAATAAGGGTGGGACCTTTTCGTTGGGCCACCCTATATATATATATATATATATATATATATATATATATATATATATATATATATATATATATATATATATATATGTTATATCACTCGACTTAAAATTCACTTTTTTAAAAAATATTTTTATTTACAAAATCAAAATTAAACTAACAGTATAGAAGCTTAAAAACGAATCATGATTTTATTTACAATTTACACTATTTATATGAAAGACGAATGCTGCGTCAGTGGGAACTTGCTTGCTGGGCAGATTCTGCTGACGAGGCGTCTCGGTACTCGCCGTCTCCTTGAGATAACCGACATCCGATACGGTGGGAACCAAGGGCATCGTACTTGAAGGTGACATTGCTCGTGAGAAAGGATATAACAACTCCCCCATTAAGATGAAAGTTGACGCGTGGTGACAACTTTCAGGTCCTCTGCTTATTGAGGTTGAGTTCAATCTCTTCACTTTCTTCAATCGGGTCGCCAAGGCGGATGCTCGGTCTCCTTCTGGGAATTATTCTTCTCCATTGTATAACGTTAGATTCTTCTGTAATGACTGCGATATATGCTTTAATGAGTCTACTCGTATGGAGTAATGATTGAACTGTGCAAAATTTTTAAACGTGCAAATGTAACAGCGTTTATAGCATCGTTCAAAGTATTTTCGATAAATGAATAGCTTTCTGTTAGTGATTCGCACAAGGCTAGGATATCGAGTTGTGATTGATAAAATTTGAGATGATCGGAAATATCCATAATTGATTCGCGAATTTCTTTAATATCATTATTAAAGGTTTTCTCGTCAATTTGAAGTTTTTGAATGGTTTCGTTAAAGCTTTTGATAACAGAGGTAGTTACAGATATTTGATTTTTCAAAAGATTTTCTATTTGGTATTCATCGTGGGTTAACTTTTCGATGCACTCGTTGAAATATTCACCATCGGAGGCGTCAAGATTACCAGTTATTGATTTCCAAATTGTTCCAATACCATTAAGAATACCACGTTTTTCTCTAAAAATGTACTTTTTAGTGTCGGCCATTATTTCAGTGTACTTTTGGTTAACGGCGTTTGATATTTGTTTAAGGAGACTAACATGAGTTTGAACTTGCGGCTTAAAGGCTTTCATTCGCGGTACGTCTTCGTCTATAGTGTTTAATAAGCTTTCTAATATTTTGTCATTATTACTAATTGTTTCTTTGATTGGTCCGAGGTCTTTGTAAACAAGGAGGGTCCATTTATCATTTGAGATTTTTACGGTCGCTTCTTGATGAAAGAAAATTCCTAAGGTGTTGTTTATTGGTGTTAGAGTGTATTGGGACTGAGTGGCTGTTGAAAGTGCCAAGAACCTAGAAGAGAAAAATTACTCATAGTATGGTTTCAGTCTGTCAAAATTTATTTTAGATTTTTGTTTAGATTCCGGGTTTATCAGAATTGCTGAATTTTGTAAAATTTCGATTATTTCGAATGGACCGTTAAATTTATTTTGGCTTTTGTCCTTGATTTGCGATTCTTTAATGTATACCTTATCTCCTACATTATATTCATAGGGGTGAGCAGAAACATTTTGGTCGAAGCGCTCTTTGGCTTTTTCTTTTTGTTGACATGTTCTGGCTCGGGCTGTTTTATAAAGGTATTGCATGCGATTGTTTAGATCTTGCATATATTTGGAAATAAGACGTTTTTCATTATATAGGATTTCGGGTGGTCTAGACGAGGTGTGTCCAAAAATAAGTTCGTAAGGCGTGAAACCGTGCGTTTTGTTTTTGGTATTGTTATAACATATAGTTGCATAAGGAAGAACATTAAACGGGTGTTCGTCAGGGTTTTCAGTTTGATTAGCTCGTATCATTTCACTAAGTGTCGCGTGAAATCTCTCAACAGAGCCGTTTGATTGAGGGTGTCCTACGCTAGAGAAAGTTAGTTTGATATCGTAAAGCTCACAGAGGTCATTCATTAAGGTGTTTTTGAATTCTCGGCCATAGTCACAATGTATACGTAACGGAGTTCCATAATGTTGAAAAAATACAAGAAGTGTATTAACAACAGATTTTGCTGTCTTATCCTCTATAGGGTAAGCTTGTGTAAATTTTGTTAGTTCGTCACGTACTGTTAGGGCGTAATTTCGAGTTGGGTATTCAAATATGTCTATGTTTATTCTTTCAAAAGGTGTTTTGGGCGTTTCTGTTACGACTAGGGGGCTGCTTAGATTTTTACGACAGATTTTTACTTTTTGGCAAGTTTCGCAACTTTTAATAAAGTTTTCTACGGCTTTTATTATGCCTGGCCAATTGTATTTTTCTTTTATGCGTCTTAACGTCTCGTTAATTCCGCGATGTAAGTTGGTTTTTCCGCGATGGTAATGATCTAAGATCTGAGGTATTTCGTCTTCATTAGGGGTTGTTGTGATGTTTTGGCAGATACTTAATTTTATATTTTTGTCTGCAAAAATATACGAAAATGTTTCAAGGATAGGAAGTTCGAGTGTGTTTTCCACGAAATAGGTACAAGAGATGTCAAGTTCGTCTTGACCGGTATAGAGAATGTAAAAGAGAAGTTGTGTGACAGTTTCTGGGTTAAACGGGAGAGGAATAATGAAATATTTACGATTTTTTGTTGATTTACTGGAGAAAATATTTATTTGTTTTGGATTAAATTCCATGTTTTCCTCGAAAATATCGTCAAGAATCTTATGATGTAGTTCTTCTAATTTATTTTGTCGAAAGAATGTTATAATATTTTTGTGTGACTTATCCAACAGCTGGTCGTTGGTTGTTTCGATTTTAGAATAATCGATCAGGGATCTGGTTTCGTAAAGGCTTACGAATTTATTGTATTCTTCGGCTATTACATCGTCGTCATAGGTTTTAGGTTCTTCGATAGGTTCTTCGGATTCTGTCTCATTCGATGCAAAAACAGATATTTTTGTTTGAAGCTTTGCGCATTCTTGGAAATGATTTACTTTTATTCGAGATAAAGCATCAGCGTTTTTATTAATTTTTCCCGGTTTATAAATTATTTCGTACTGATATTCTCCTAGTTTTAGCCGCCATCGTGCTAATCTACTACCTGGGTCTTTAATAGAAAGTAACCAAGTAAGGGGACGATGATCTGTGACTAGAATGAACTTTCTTCCAAATAAATATGGACGAAAATATTTCACGGCCCATACAATTGCAAGTAGTTCTCTCTCTATTGTCGAGTAATTGGTTTCGGCTTTACATAATGTTCTTGAGGCATAACCAATGGGTAAGTCTTTGCCAATGGGACCTTGGGAAAGTACAGCGCCTATCGCAAATGCGCTTGCATCCGTTGTTAGTAGGAAAGGCTCATCGAAATTTGGATAGATGAGAATTGGGTCAGAAGTCAGTAATTGTTTTAGTTCGTCGAAAGCTTGACGACAATCTGAGTCGAAATCAAATTTGATATCTTTTTTCAACAATCTGGTAAGGGGCTTTGATATTTTCGCAAAGTTTGGAATAAACCTACGATAATAACCAGCTAAACCCAGAAAGTATTTTATGTCTTTTGAATTTTTTGGTTCTGGAAATTTCTGTATACAATCGATTTTAGTGGGATTAGGTTTAACTCCGTCCTGAGTGATTAGGTGACCAAGGTATGCTACCTCTTTTCTCAGGAACTCACATTTGTCAGGTTGTATTTTGAGGTTTGCTTTTCGAAGACGTTTAAAAACTTCGCGTAAGCGTGTGATGTGATCATGGATTGTGGGTGAATACACAATGATGTCGTCCATATAGACGAGACAACGTTCATTGAGAATGCCTAGAAGGATGTTGTCCATTACTCTCTGGAAAGTGGACGGGGCGTTTTTAAGACCAAAGGGCATTCTTATAAATTCGTAGTGTCCGTTCTCGACAGAGAAAGCAGTTTTTGGAATATTTTTAGGGTCTATCTCGATCTGGTGAAATCCTGAAGCCAGATCCAGGGTTGTAAAATACTGGCACTTGCCTAGCTGATCCAAAAGATCGGAAATATTGGGAAGCGGGTACTTATCATCTACCGTGGATTCATTCAATTTACGATAATCTATGACTACTCTCCATTTTTGTTTGCCTGAGGAATCAAGTTTCTTGGGGACGACCCAAACTGGAGATGACCAAGGTGAAATAGAGGGTTTTATGATTCCTTGTTCTAACATTTTATTAACCTGAGTTTTTACCTCTTCTTTGTGAATATGGGGATACCTGTATGATTTGGTGAAAACAGGCTTTGCACCATTGGTGTCAATTTGGTGTTTAATTTCATTGGTAAAGGTAAGATTGTCACCTTCGAGGTAAAATATGTCCTCAAAATCTACGCAAAGATTGGTAATTATTTCTTTTTCTTCTTCGTTAAGATGCTCTAAACGAAGTTGGGACTTAATGTTGGGAATGCGGTTAGGAGATAGTTGTTTATCAGATAAATTGTAATTGAGTAGCGAATGAGAAGAAAAAGGTTCGATTTCGATATTTGAAAAATTAATGATTTTTGGGATGGCGTTTGCGTTAACCACAGAAGTTAGAAATTCGCCTTTTTCATTGACATGGACAATTGCGTTTGGGATATGAACTTTTTCGATTTCTTGCCTAGATAGTATAGCATCGGTGTTGACTAAATCACAACGTAATTTAAAAATTTGTTCGGTCCTACCTTCAATCTTAATTTCGTTAGAATTGTTTACGTTAGTTATTTTATTATTTTGTTCGAGGTTTTCTTCTGCCTTAAACAGTGGTAAAGTTTTAAAATTTGTAACAAGTTGTTTATTTTTTAGGTCGATGGTGCATTCATAGTGTTCTAAAAAGTCGAGTCCTAGAATACCATCGAAATCAATATCTAAATCGTATATGTAAACTTTATGTGGGTTTCCGGCTTGAAAAGGAACTAGGGTTGATTCGGTGATAAGAAGTTTTTGGTCTGTGATGCCTTGAATCGTAACGTTTTCGGGAAAACGTTGGGGAAATTGTTTTACTGTGTTTTCTTTAAATATCGTAATTCCTGCTCCGGAATCTATAAGTAGTTTAAAAGTGTTAGATGTGTCTTTTATGTAATATAGATTTTTCGGGTTAACAGCAAGAAGGGGATTTAAAGAAAATGTTGTTCTGGGAAATTCAATGACGGGTTCATGTCGTCCAAATTCAGGGTTTGTATTTGATTTTGGATTTCCGTCACGGCATTGGTATTTGAAATTGTTCGAATAGGAGGATGGTTTTGATTCGAAGTGGGAAGAAAATCCTGATATTCATCGTAATTCGTTTTATCTTGTTGATCAATATTTTCAACATTTTGGTATTCGTAATCGGGGTTATCTTCATACATTCCTGCGTATTGGTTACAATACTCGTCATATTGGGGTTCGGAATAGTTATTGTTGGAATATTGGTCATTGTCGAAATTGACAACATGAGCACGATGCTGGGGATTATTTTGTATTACTGAAGGACGTTGAAAATTGTTAAATGGTGTTTGACGTTGAAAATTGTTTTGGTTTGATTGGTTATGGGGTGTGTACTGCGGTCTTGGCTGACCGTTGTTTGGTCTATTCGACTGAAAGGAGGTGCTTGATTGAAAAGAATTTGATTGTTGATTGGTATTAGGCCTTTGGAAATTGCCAAAATTCTGGGAAGTATAACCATTAGGACGTTGTTGCGATCTACATTCATTTGCTAAGTGACCATTGCGACCACAGCTATGACATTTAAGAGATTGTACATTAGGTCTTTTATTAGTTTGAATAATAGGTCTAGCAGGCGGATTGGGTCTAGAAGATTTTTGGGATTCGAAATATGATAGTTGGAGCTCGCGTCTGATGCGAATTTGTGCTTCCAAAAGATTAGGTGGATTTCCTGCACGTATTATATGGCCAATTCGGGGTTCCAGGCCAGTAAGTAGGCTATTTGGAGACATGGATTCGATTAATGTTATTTGGGCTGCCTTTTGACTGGGTGCGAGTATGGATTTTTGTATGTTGGCATGCATTTTGGCATTTAGGACTTGAAGTCTGTTAAGGAAAGTCAAAGGAGATTCGTTTGGTAGTTGTCTCATTCTTTGTAAGTCCTGAATAAGAGAAGATAGATCTCGCGTATCTCCGAAGTGAGAATTAAGTAATTGCTTTATCTCTAGAAAAGAAAGTGGATTTCGGGAGCTTATCAGCTGCGCTGCTCTCCCTCGCAACCTATTTTTTATGTGAATCACTAAAAGATCTTTTTGGTTACCCGTAGACATATCATATGCACATTCGCAGGCATTTAGGAAGGTTTGTAAAAATATTTGATCACCTTCGAATTCGGGGATAATAGAAAAAATCTCGGAAAGTTTATAAGGTTCGATTACTGCTACCGCTGCTCCTGCAGTTATTCTTTCATTTTCCGTCATATTTGCTCAATATATCAACACAATAAAAACTAGCACAATATAATATAAAAAGGATATAAAACACAAAATATTTTACGAAATTTTATGTTGATAGACAGTACGTAAAGTAGTATGCCAACCAACGTAAAATAAACAGTTCTTATTAACTAGTTAGTGTAATTAAATTAAAACTGTGTAATATTTCTTGTTGTAATAAAAATACAAATGTAATCTGGAGATCAGTTAGCAGAATAACTGGTTAAAATAAGTCCAAAAATATTTTAAAATTAATCAATTAACAGAATAACTGATTATACACAAATTATACGTTGTTAAACTTAGAAATACAGAAATCAATTAGCAGAATAATTGATTAGCTTATCGAAAAATCAATTAACAGAATAACTGATTATTTTACTAATTAATAAAATGTAAGATCGATTTTGAAAAGTCGAACAGGTATTTAATTAAATATTATTTTTAAAATAAACGTGATGATTCGTTACTTACAAACAGAGTAGAAACATCGCTCGCCGTGTTCTTAGCAGTTAGTTCTACCAGGGGCTTCACTATGTGTTCCTTCCGTAGACGCGTGTTCTGCCAAGTTGATGACGTCACAATGCACAAAATGGAGCTTCTTTGTTCTTCTGGATGAAGGATTGGGATCCACCGTTGCCAGTTAGAGTTCTCTTGTTCTGCCAACGTTGCCAGATCCTACCACGACTGCGCCAATTTGTTATATCACTCGACTTAAAATTCACTTTTTAAAAAATATTTTTATTTACAAAATCAAAATTAAACTAACAGTATAGAAGCTTAAAAACGAATCATGATTTTATTTACAATTTACACTATTTATATGAAAGACGAATGCTGCGTCAGTGGGAACTTGCTTGCTGGGCAGATTCTGCTGACGAGGCGTCTCGGTACTCGCCGTCTCCTTGAGATAACCGACATCCGATACGGTGGGAACCAAGGGCATCGTACTTGAAGGTGACATTGCTCGTGAGAAAGGATATAATATATATATATATATATATATATATATATATATATATATATATATATATATATATATATATATATATATATATACAAAGACAACAATGTAAATCTGGGCGAAATAGTCGACATTTTTAATAAAAAAAGAGATTTTTAACTAGAATAAGGCTATATTTTATTTAAATTTTATTTGTTTATATAATCACCTATAATATAGGAACTTGTTTAGTGTGTGTTGTTTTATTCCCTGTCATACCCGCATTTTTTTTTAATTAGACCTCCTCCCCTCAAATGGGTATCAAAAACACAGATATAGCATTTTTTTGTTGTAAATTGAACTAAATATAAATATGTATAACAAAATAACAGTATAAAATTAAATACTGTCCGATTTTATACAACCTTAACAGTTTTTTAGCATGTCATAAGTTTTTTATTTTAGTGAGTTATATGTCAATGTTTCGTTAGAAAAACATTTTTAATTGAAAAAAAATGGTAATATAATGTCTAAAGGCTAGAAACGACATGCATCTCCATAAGCAAATCAAAAATCTACGCACTCAATGACATCACTGCACGAACCAGGCGCAATTGAGACCGTCTAAATATCATACCTTCCTTATTATGTCATGCATTGAGCATATGTGGGCTATGCTTGAGAGGTCAGTTATTGAGAGGTATCCTCCAGTTCCGAATGATGCCGGTCCATAACGTGTTCATCCGAAATTGTGAGACGCTTCAGATCAACATAAACTTGACAATTTAGTCCAAAGCATGCCGCGTCGAATACGGGATGTCGTAGAATACAAAGGAGAATACCACGTTATTAGTTTGTTTAGCTTTAAGTTTATTTTGTTATGTTATTAGTAATAATTTTAATCACATCTCTAAGAAACACAGGTGTATATTTATTTCTCTATACTTTCTATTTTAAAAACCGCATCAGTATAAAAATGTTTATAAGTCTTTAGCACAAAATAATTTATTGATTTTTATATTTATTATTATAAAAATTCTGTTAGATATCTGATCTAAAACTGAACTTGTTTTCGAAAATATTTTCAATAGAGATTACATAATAAATTATTTTACAAATAATTAATTACAAATATTGTTAACGAGCAAAACTGAGTATTGTTCCTAATAACTAGCTACGCAAAGGTTATACCTAGTTCTACCAAATATTAAAGCAAAAATTTTGTTTTTAAATTTTTGCAAAATATAAGTCAATTTTGTTATAAATGTGTAGACTTTTTCGCATACACCGTATATTGTCATTTGGTCAATCTAGAGCCCTCGTAAATGGTTGCCATAAAAGACAAAGAAACGCCATTTATATTTTCGTATTACAGATGAAAAGAAGTTGTGTTTTAAGAAATATAAAAGACATCGAAGTTTCGGGTACGTTAAAAATTAAACATATAATTAATTTTTTGGGATCAGTTTACAAAAGCAATCCTTTTTTTATTTTTCAATAGTTTGTCCTATTTAACATTAAAAATATAAAAAATATAGATTGTTGGTGCTCTAGGGACACGTGAGAAACGAGAAATTCTCGGCAATAGAGACGAGAAGCGGGAATCCCTCGTCTCGGCGGCATTACGAAGCAAAACACAGTTAGTCTAAAAAATCAATTTTTTTATAAGAAAATTTAATCTCGCCCAATTTTTTTTTGGTGGGCACTGCATAATATGTCATTTAGTTCCAAGGACTACGACACTTTCATATATATGAACAAACAACATAAAAAAAGCTAATTAAATCTAAGAAAAGATCTTATCGTGTTTTTACAGTCTTGTAAAATATTTTCCCACAAACTAATCGCTACCCACTAAACCTATCGGCCGTATGGGATATGTTAACTAATCCTTGGCAGTTTAAGCTACCGATAATCATCGATGGAGGCCTAAACGGTAACGGAGGTAGTTAACGTGGCATTTTATTACAAACAACTGTCAAAGGAGACACGGGGTGCAGCAGTTCCGAAGAAAGCTCATAAAAACCGTATTCGGGTGCAGTCTCTGCAAAAGCAGTTATGCATTTTTTAGAGGCGCACATAAACAGGATATTGAATTAAGTAACAGACTTAAAACGTTTTTTTTTACTAATTTTGGCAATTACATATTTATATTTTAATTTAAATTTATACATCTATGTACAACCTAAAATTTGTATCCATTAGAAATCAAGTGCGAGTTACCTGTGCTTCAAGTATTGTTTATGGTTACTGTATTGACTGTTACTGTTCTGAGACAGACATTTCACCATTCCACTCAGGTGGTTTTACACTTATATTTTTTTACATTTACGTCAAATTAAAAAAATTACTTTTTTTACATCATTTTAAGTCTAGGCGAATTGCTCAAACTAGAATAGCTACGGGCATCTTATAGGTCTATTGCCCCATTAGAAAACATGTGTATTTAGTTATTGAAAACACCGTACGTAACTTTTAATTCAAATTTTATTTAAGAGAGATCGGAAATAATAATTCATGGTATTCGTAACCAAATAGTATCGCAAGTATTACATTACAAAAACCACAAATGTAATTTTTTCTACATTTATTTATTTTATGACAAACCGCAATAATTTATGCAGGGGGCTGTAAGAAAATGCGGAAATCAATAAATTCGTATCTTCTGTCTCATCTAGATCTCACGAAAATTTAATGCATCCCAGAATACAATTTAATCTAGAGTTAGACGAAAACAACGAATTTCCATTTTTAGATGTTCTAGTCACCAAACTGCCGAACGAACATAACGAGAGAGTTTATAGAAAATCAATCAGGAGGTACCGTACCGAGCATGCAAGGCGCGCGGTGCAGGCGAGCGCTAGAAAGAACTAGAGCAGAGAAAAGAGAAACCTTAAAACAAATGGAAAACGGTAAATACCCAGGGGAGAACATAAAGAGGCTGAAGTTTGACGGAAACGTTATACTAGAAGAAAAAAAAAGTGATAAAAAGCTAGAACAATGCTGAGTTAATATGACTGCAAAAGGAGAGACCCAAGGGATATAAAAAACACCTGAAACTTTTTTCATATCTTTATAAACTCTTCACCAAGATATTTATCAACCGTCTAACAAGCAAATTGGATTTTCTCCAAACGGCTTCTAAAAAGGCTTAATACAAGTTATTATCTGCAAGACACTAATAAACGAAACTACCGAGTGCAATGTGCTAATATACTTCGCCTCCATTCACATAAGATGTTCGACTCCATTGAAAAGTTGGACATTTTAAAATCCCCAGGTATTTTGGAACCATAAAAAATATCTATCAATCTATAAGAATAAGAATGTTTTTCAAGTTTTACAAGTCATTTGAAAATAATGCAGGGAATCACCCGGGCCCATGGGATCAGATACAGAACACAGAAATAAGAAAAAAAAACGTATATCGAAAAATCGACAAAAAATCATGTACTGGACACCACATGAAACAGAAAGAGACAGGCCTGGAAGAAGGTGGATTGACCCCAGAGCTGACGTTATGCGTAGGTTTGCGGAAAAACAACGTTTTCATGTGGCCCAAAGTACTGAACAATGGAAAAAGTTGAGAGAGGTCTAAGAAAAAAAAATAAGACTAATGAATATTTGTATGCACTAATTGAAATAGGTTAATTTAATTATTTTTATTTTGTTACATTTTGTCGACTTGTTTTTGATGGTGAACAATGAGCAAAAATACGCCGTTGCCAGGCAATGCTATACTAAGCACTTTTTTCTATTGACATTTGTGAAATAAGTGTTGATTTTACTTTTAAGAAGACATTGAAGAATTTTTTTAGCACAGGTTTTTTTTAAAGAAAAATTGGCCTTTATTTTATATTTGCCATTATTATTATTATTTTTGGTTTTTGCTGTGTATTTTTTTAAGGAACGCAATATTTAAAATAATACCGACCCTTAGAAATATTTTTTTTTATTTTGGTATTATAATGTGAGTAGTTTACATATATTTATTTAGAATCTTCTATAAAAATCAAAATAAAATAATATTTTAGAAATAAGAATAGTTAAATAAATAAACGGTCAGACTTAAATATAGAACATTATACGTGAAATATGTTTAGAATGTTACGACGAATCCAAAACAAAAATGAATTAATAGGCAGGGTGTTCCACTTAAAAGACGCAAGATGACATCTACTTCGGGTATAACCGGAGGTGCCGCCATCTTCAAAATATTTTAACTGAATGACCTCCATCGAAAATAGAATAGTGCCAAATTTTCAGATTTTTCGTAATTATAGTTTTTCTGTAATTAATCGATGTAGTCCCCGGTGGGACACCCTGTATACGGTGTGTTCAAAAAGTTTCGGTCCCCCTCAATATTTCGAAAACGCGCCGTTTAATAAAAAATGTTTCTAATAAAGTTTATAGATCTCTTTTTATGTCTATGTTAAAAATTATTTTCAAATATATAGGGTGCATCAGCAAAATAGCCTTACTTCATGTAACATGTGCTATACCTAAATCCACTAGTTTAAAAGATATAACATCATTTTTGTTAACACAACAAATACCTGTAAATAACAAATACAAAATTGAAGATAGTTTAACACTAAACTTAGTTTTTAAGGTTTTCTAGGGGACCCCCTGCATAATTTCTCCAAAAAAAAAACAAAAAATGTCATACATTTATTAACAAAAACCATAACATAAAATAAACAATAACTCTAGTAAAAAAAAGGAACGAACGATATACATTTTGAGATTAATAGGTATAGGTAAACTAGTAAACACAAAACAAAATTAGCTAAATATTAAAAAAATAATGACTATACTCTGGTTCAAGCAAAACTAAAAAATAATAGAAAACAAAGAGTACAAGAATCGTTTTCTTTGGCGGTAGACTAGACTTTCTTGTTTTTCTATCGACTAGCTAAATACTTATCAACTACTTCATCATTATTTACTTCTCTAGCCCTTTCGTGTTGTATTGAGATAAGAGCTAGAGAACTAAGACTACTTTGAGTCATGGTCGACCTAAGGACATTTTTAATTAATTTTAACTTTGAAAATGATCTTTCCTATTGAGCTGAGGTAAAGGAAGGATAAGAAAGAATTGGAATGCAGAACACAGTTCCGGTATACTACCTAACAATAATTAATTTTTTTATTTAAATATAGTTTGCGAAATCACGAGTTGTATTAAGGTTTTTAATGTTATTATACAATAATGATTTGATCTGAATTAGCTCAGTTGCTAGTTGAGAAGTTAAATCATTTGAATATTTCTCCACTACTATCTGAGCTTTTTCCAACATTTCTGAGCCATTTAATTTAAACAATATCTCAGGATTTAGAATTGAAATTGTTCAATAAACTGTTTTAAACGCAGTAAATCTTTTATCTAGCTGACTTACTATTCATCATCTAAATACGCATTAAGTACTATCACTTCGAAATGTTTCATAGGGTTTATATATTACGTTACTTTATGATTATCATTTCCAAGGTATCCGATGGTTGCAAAAACTGCGAAATCCGTGATTTGTTTTAACTATGAAAAACATTTTATTTAAATACCTTGTTTAATTTGTTGCGGGCCCTATGAGCCCTTTAGGCACGCCACTGAGTTTGACAATGTCCGAAATTGTAATAAAATCCATTTGATACATTTTGAAGCATATCCGGAGTTATAAGTTGACATTCTGTCCTAATTATGTTTTTCAATATATCAATAGTGTCTGGTTTTGTTACATAAAGTTTATTTCTGGCTGGCCATTCATTTCACTTCTACCGATCCATCGATTTGAAAAAATAGTGTAGTATCTTTTTACGTTTAAGCCAAAATGTGCAGCATGTCGACTGAATATTGGCACGTTTTCTTACTGTAATGTCAGGTAATATTTGATTTTGTATCATCAGCAGATATTGCTTCGAATTTAAATTACCACACATTAAAACGGACCTATTATTTCATTATGAATTATATGGGCAGGTATATTACCTTTTTCAGGATACTGCGTGTGTGTCTCACATATCCATTAAGTGTTTTCACCAGTACAATATCGGCAATTATGTCGGTTAACTGTGCAGTTTAGCATAAAAGTAGATTCGTCGGAGAAAATGGTATTATTAAAAAAATTCAATTTTCTTCCCATTTATTCATCGTAATTTCACAAAAGGTCATCGGGCGATCAAAAACATCTTCAAATAGTTCTGAACCAAAAACTAAATGAAAAGAAAATCGATTTTTTTTAATAACATCATTTTCTCCGAAGAATCTACCTCTACGCTAAAAGGCACACACGTATTATCCTAAAAAATCAATTTTTGAGCAGGTCTAAT
The DNA here is from genome assembly GCA_030620095.1 of Kuschelorhynchus macadamiae. Taxonomy (NCBI): domain Eukaryota; kingdom Metazoa; phylum Arthropoda; class Insecta; order Coleoptera; family Curculionidae; genus Kuschelorhynchus; species Kuschelorhynchus macadamiae. Next base: position 1,000,718 of record JAUTXW010001895.1, read on the forward strand.
GAAATAATTAGGCAGGTATAATGAAATAATAGGTCAGTTTTTTATTGATTGATGGTAATTTAAATTCGGAGAAATATTTGCTGACTATACAAAATCAAATATTACAGTAAGAACACGTGCCAATGACCTCACGCTCCTGGATAACTTTCTTTAAGGGCATTTGAAAAATAAAGTTTATGTAGTAAAACCAGACAATATAGATATAATGAATAACAGAATTAGGAGAGAACGTAATAAATAAGTTTAATTAAGTTTAAATGTTAAAGTATCTTAAATTTTGTAATTTGTCATTTACAGGTTTTTGTTGTGATAATAAAAAAAATGTTATATCTTTTAAACTAGTCGATAGGAATGGCATATGTTACATGAAGTTAGGCTTATATATATATATATATATATATATATATATATATATATATTTGCCAACCGTAGACACGTGTTTCTGAAGGCTGTCAGCAGTACAGTAAACGAGTTGAGGAAAGAATACAACCACTGCCAAATAAAATACACAAATCCACACCAGTCACTATAGGAGTAAAACCGACATTTGTGGTTACTAATAGAACATTCGAAATCATCGCTGGACTTGAGACTCTATTACCAGGGAGCAGCATGTGGCGAAACTCATAACCCAAAACTAATTAAATCAGAATGGAAAAAAGGCAAGAACTAAATATAGTAAAAAAAGGAATTTATTTGGGATGACGACGGTTGGCCAGATTTTATTGCGCTACATCATCAAAAAACAGAGGCCACAAAATACATTTTGAAAAGTGTAAGAAGATTGCCAATACAGAGCATTACATGACCTGAATAATCCGAAACGCCACAGAAATTGAAAAATAAGGTGGCTTAAATAAAAGGGACAAATTACTAAAACTACCAACCGTATGAAAAACAATCATCGATAAACCTAAAACTACAAAAAATTAAGCGGAATTAGTTCAAAAATAACAGCAACATCCGGAAAACCACTGACGAACGACCACTCAAATATAAGCTTCGGCCCCGGGTGGAGGTATAAAAAGGAAGCATTGAAGTCATTCATACTTCAGTCTCTATTCGGACGAGAAAAACAAAATTTCGATTTGTTTGTTAACATAACTTGGTAAAATTTGAGTTTGCAGAAAGTTTTGCTTAAAATATTATGCAAAATAATAGTAAAGAGGTTATTACGTGATTTATCTTATTTGGAGAATTTGTCGTTTACCTACGTGTCAAATTTCAACTCTACCGGTTAACTTAATTTTTTTTTCAACTTAATTCTTTTCCACCTAGCTAGCCCAATTTAAGAAAACCTGAATTATCGGTGCAGTAGTATTAATAGAATCGCTGGATGAATAATTTAGTCATTTAGTTCAGTTAGTTTTCATAGGCTACTTTATAATTTAGGCTTCCTTTAGTTATTTCAATGAATTTAATAAAAATAATCTATATATTCGATGTAGAAGTAGAAAACAGGGATATTACCTAAATAAATGAACCAATTTAAAAATACTTTACCTCAAAATTGTGGAAACTGGATAAATTTAAAAATAATTGCTATATATATATATATATATATATATATATATATATATATATATATATATATATATACGAGGGGCGTCTCACTCTGCAGCGATTTCAGTTAGGTGAAAACATATTATTTGGAATGATTTCCGGTGAAATCATGTAATTTTGACATTCGATCAACTTCCAAAAACCACTGTAGTTTTTAAATCAGATGATGTTGCAAGGAGAAATCACCAACGACGAATTCACATTACCAATGCCATTGAAATACTAATTATTAAGAAGATTCCACCATATCAACAATCACATCTCTTATAAAGACATATACATAAATTCATTAAGCGCAGCATTGAATCCACAGAAACCAGGGTAATAAAATAATAAAATTTATTAAACGGGTCTTTTATAATTGAGAAAGGCCCAAATGGCCTGGGTGTGTTCGCCACTGATAAGAGAATGACTCGGTCCGATAATGCAATCATATTGTCGGCTCGCACTGGTCCACTTATGGTTCTTTATGGACTTTTATAATGCCTTTTGTATTTTTATTTGAGAGGAGTTACAACGGAGAAAATGTTTTTTTATCTGTGATTATATCCTGTTTTAAATTATTTATGCTGGTCCATAGGCGTGTTTACAAAAGCACAATAATTGACTTCACGTAGACACATAAAAGAATATTGTCTTTTAACAATCAAATATATAATTGTCCAATAAAAATTAGGATAACCTAAAAAAAATGAGTGACAACGAAAATCGAGCCTGTATTATTTAAAAACTAACATATCTAATTGAAAATTGGATCTGTTAGACGGTTGACTCAGATGAAGATGTTAGTTATTCGACTGTCCGGTTTAACCGGAATCGCTTTAAATTATTTTTTAATGCGGGTATATTGTTTACAATTTAAATTCGACGGCAAGTCTTGTTTCAGTAATGATGTATGTATTGTATCACAGGGAGTAGAAGTGAAATCGATGAAATCCGAAAGGGTCTGGATTACACTTGTAATACGTATTACAATACAATGAGCCCTTATCGATAAAGATATACATATATACGGTTTTTCTTAGTCGTTGGTCACAGTAGGCCTATAAGAAACTCGCGGCGAAGACCTGAGAGTTCTTTCTGATCAGACAAGGACGAAGCCCTTATTGGTAGTAATATAGTTTTAGTTTTATCCAGGATACTGAAAAGAAGTTGATTTGCTAAGAGAATCATACCTTTTTTTTAATTTCACGCTGAGATACCGGGAGACCAACTTCGCATCGCCAGAAGTTAAAGTTAGAGAACAAAACAAGCGCCCTGTGGTAGACATAAACTCCTAAGTGAAAAAAGATATTGCGTTTAGGTGCCAAAGAGAAATAAAAGTACGAAACGTCGTCTGCTACTCTTAGTCTGTTGGTGGCTAGCTCGAGGAAGCAAGAACAAGTGTAACAACTGGTATAAAAAGGAAGAAATGACTTGAAGTTATACTGAGCCAAAATAGAGGGTGTGCCAATGCCTAAACTTGATCAGCCATCCTCGGGAAGATGGGAGGAAGTCCATAAGGGATCCAGGAACACTTTCCGGTATTGGCGGAATCAAGAAACAAGTTGACAAACTGAGGAAAACAGGGAGGAATGTCCCGAGGGATGTAGAAAGTGAAAGGTGCGTGCGCTAACCCTTAAACGAGCTAGGCCCAGCACACACTAGAGATACACAAAGAAAAATATAGTTAAACAAAAACTAGAAAATACATCAATAACGCACTGAAAAGTACAAACTAATGCAATTTACTTAAAATATTTTGTTTCAATATATGCATTCTACTCTTGATACCTCAATGACTTCGTAAAAGCGTGAGGAGCTTTTTGATTATATTTCTTTGAAGAGCATGAACTTTAATTAATTCTGACACAATGCCTCACGCTTTTTGGCATAGTCATTGAATTGCCAAAAGTAGAATGGATATACATGGACTCATCAAAATAAACCAAATGAGCCCAAACTCGAGGTGTTTACAAGCTAATACCAGCGGTACCATCAGATCAACTCGATGATATCAAGTTATGTATCGGACTCGTCAAAACAAACCAAATAAGCCCAAACTCGCAAATGCAAAATTCCAAATGGATAAGATAATTAGAAGAAGATTAAAATTGACTGATACTGTACTGATTGGATCAGAATGATGGTACCAAATTATTGTATTGTCTTTACAATTACGTGCACTTCGATGGACATCCAAACAGTTGGCCTAGGTTGGATGTTAAAGACCTGCCGCAGAAAACGACCCTAGAGTAGAATATGAAAAAAACATTAGTTAACAACGGCTACAATCAATCGAACCGAGCTACAACAGACCAGGATAAGGAGAAACACAGGAACAGGCCAATCCTTAGGGATAAAGGTGACCCTCCAGATAGACCCTGAGAGAGAACACAACACAATTAGGCCAAAGGGGAGGAGACATTCAGTTGGCAGCGGTGTTACACTCGCACAATGCATAACTGGCGCACTAAATCCTCTGAAGAAGAAACAAAACTTATAAGCAAACATGACCGGAACACCTATGATGCCGAGGAGTATACGTATAGCTAGATCTTAAACAAGGGACAGAGAGTTCTGGAAGAGATTAAAGACCAGAAGGACGGCCCTTGGACTAAATAAAGGAGGAGACATCGCGCCGCACGTTGGAATTCATCAGTCCAAACCTGTCTTCGATATTGGGAAATGATGCTGTATTCGTGGAATTACACATCAAATCAGTATTAAAGCCAGAGTGTAGTTGGTTTTACCCCTAGGCTAACCCGAGGCACCATCCATCATCCGGAATTCAAGTACCCCTGGTACAACCTTTTTTGGGGTGGCAAAAGGAAAACCTCACTGACTCCATGCTCTTCCGAGGTTCCGCCACCAATTATTTCCTTCTTGAAAGGGGATTAACAGGTTAACGTTCCTGTCTCCCTTTCTACTCCTTCGGGAGTGGCGAAGGGACGGGAGTGCGTCTGGACTGATTTGTCTCAGCTGAAAAATCAATTTCTATTAATCGATATGTATTGTCCCTTATTGGGTTATTTAATGCATTCCCAACCTGTGGGAATGGGTCCGTCTGTACTGCCACATCTAAAGGGATGGTGGGGCCTTCGTAATGCGCTCGTTAGAGAGAAGAGAAGAACTTCTTATATCCACCCCTTAACGCGATCTACCTGTCCATTCATTGGTATAGTACCCTAAGTTCAAGCTGGACGTCTCCCTTAGAAGCAGTTGACTAAGCAATCGCCCATCAGTTTGTTGCAGGCGAGGTCGGTTCTCTGCCTGGCAATAAGGTCATATATCTGTTCATTTGGTTTTATTGAAGCTGCTTCGGCGGTTTATATATATTCCGTAGACATTCGTCCCCTAGGTTTATTTTCTCGAGTTAATAAATTACGAAATTAAAAAGAACTTACTTTTATTAAAATACTAAAACGTTACAGTTTATGAAAAAATACTCAATCCGACCGGAATATATTTTCGCTTAATACATAGACGAAGACCTGGTCTTGAACAGACTGGCGATAAATAACACGAATGGGCCTCTTTATTGACAAATCCATATCACTCATTGACTGGTACCGCCGCCTAATAGCCGCTCTTCGAACCATTTGGCAAATTGACTCTGTTTGAAAAAGGAAACACCAATGGTTAAAATAATAATTAATTAGGAAAATATAAGTGATGGAACTTCTTTATACGTGTATCTAACATTTATTATCCCAATGAAAATGTAATAATGGAATTAAAGTACTGTAAAGAGATACTACTATATGTCTTTTCACGCTGACATCATTTTTCGACCATCTCTTTTCCATTCGGTTTTTCCGGCGTCGAGTCAAGCTGTTTTCCGTTTTTCTTTAAATCCGTTTAGCATGCCCGAAGAACTCTAAAATAAAATTTAGAAACAACTTTATCAGGGCGAAAACCGAATGAAACGGTAGCCTGGTGTATACATTTCTGGAAAAGTGAACATCAAAGAAAGAAGTATATCGAAAGGAAGGATTCAATAGATATAAACATAGTAAGATAATTCGGCACTGGCATTAAAAATATTGTTAAAATTATGGAAAAATACGGCGTTTTTTATTTAAATGCAGTAAACAGTTTAAAGGATAAAAAGAAAAGAGACAGGTGCTAAAAGAAAATATATACAACATTTCCTTCACGGTTCCGCATTTATTCAAAGAGCTGATTTCTGCTTTAATTTCAGTAATCCATGCCAAAATCTTTAATTAATGTTCAACAAGAATAAAATCCTTAAGTATTTTAAAATAATTGCTTAGAACAAATGCTGAAAAATATCTTCAGCTCGTCATGCCTAAATGTGTACAAGCCAAAGTGATTAATCGTCAATTGCATAGTTGCAGACTGTATCTCGTAGAGTAAACTACAAGTGTAGAAAAGTATTAGAGCAATAGAATGAATAACTTTTATATTTGTTGGTAAGTTGGTTTATAATACTATACTTATTGAACAGAACAAAATATATGTTACACAAAACAGATATATAACAATGCAAACAATGTATAAAAAATACATTGTTTGCAGGTATTCTATCTTAACTAATTTTAGAAAACTCTTTTGTGCTGAATGTACCGTTCTGTGAAGGGGAGCTACTCGTACCTCTCTTTTCCTTTAGTATGATCTCGTCCTATTTTCTACGCAGGCGGTGGAGCACTTTAAATCAAAAGAAAAAAGTAAAAAACAATTTTGTCCCATTGGTTCTGGATTTTGTGAGGATGCACTCAAATAAGAGAGAAGGCCTAGTGTACGAAACTTTTTATTGTATGATTTAGCTTTCGATAATGCTGCTTATTCAGGACCTCTCTGAATGAAAAACAAAGAAATTCATAATTACTTATACATTTTCTTACAAATCTTACCAAAGTGGGTTAAAATTAAACAAATCGATTACACAACATAGATACGCTAATGTAGAACTTAAATTACTTGAGGTATGGAACGACACACTTAAGCACTAAAGCACATGATGTGATTTATTCTTAAGTTTTAGACAACATGGTTTAAAACTACACAAACTAATGCAGCCACTCTCAAAGCTGGTACGTCGCCATTGCCATTGCTATAAGAAAATCTGGTCACTAGTAGTAGATAGAATCCAAAAAACAAAAAAAATATTATTTTGCGCCTGATTATTTCTATCGACCAGTTTCTATGGAAAGCTACGGCTTCAGGCCCAAAGTGAGGATAACTATCATGTCATCTAAGAGGTCAGTAGTGCGCAGGTGCTATAACAGAACTGAAAGTTGACAAAAGGAATCTATTAGACAAAAACGAATCGGGAATAGAAGCAATAGGGACTAAAATGTAACGTAATTCATTATTTGCATGTTATATAACACCAACAGATGACCTATACATATAATCTGAATTAACAGTAATCTGGACTATGTCAAAAACAGCGTGGGAGGATTTTTTACTTGGTTCTTCTTTCTTTTTCTGGTTTAAAGTGCTTTTTCTGACTAGTCCGTCACGACTAACTTTCTAGTTTATATATATATATATATATATATATATATATATATATATATATATATATATATATATATATATATATATATATATATATATATATATATATATATATATATATATATATATATATATAAGAACAAGAAAGTAAATAATATCCGTAGATAAATTATTAGGAAGTTTAACGGCCATTTGGACAAATAATTCTGCCTTTGATAAGATTATTTAGAGATAGAGGCCAAAAAGTATGGACCACTATACCGACAAGCGTTTAAGCGTCAATTGCACCGGTAGAGATGATGAAAAACGGTTAAAGGCTTGTCGGTATAATGGTCCATGCCTGAATAATAATTCTGCCTTTGATAGGCTCAAAGGCAGAATTATTTGTCCGAATGGCCGTTAAAACCATAATTGAAGACCTCGGTGCAAAAACCGGACAAGTCCATTTTTTGTCGAAATGGCGTTTTCCGTAGAAAAATATACATTAAAATATCGCCGATCGATTGGTACAAGAATCAGCCAAGTCCAAAGAAAAATAACGTAGTTATACATCTTTGGGACTTTTCCGCGGCATTTTTGGGTGCAAGAAACAGCCAAGTCCAGGACTTGTCCGGTTTTTACACCAATTGTTTGCGTTGATTTGGACTTGTCTGAGTGGGGGAATTAGCCGAGCAGTTGCGGTTGGCGGTGTCGTTGTCGATTTAGTGCCTGCTGTGATTTATTGGGAGGCGTACGCTTTGTTTAATTATTTGATACGATGTCGTCCTCCGAGTCCTACGCGTCAGAACCGTTTCAGTCTTCTGGCAGTGAGTATGATCCTAGTGATGAAAATAGGCCTAGCACAAGTGGTTTAAACAAAATAAAGAAAATAACGTTAAATCAAATACCATCTGGCAGTGAGTGTAGTGATGAAAACATGCCTAGCACTAGTGGTCTAGACAAAATAAAGGAAAGAAAGCAAATACCATCAAATGAAAGAAAAAAAGGTTCTATAAATGTGGCTGGTAATGCAGATAATAAAACACCAAAGGGTCAAAAAAGGATAAGGAAGGAGAAAACCTGGCAAAGAAATATTAGAAAGTCAAAAATGGCAAAGGGGGAAGAGTATGTGACAGCAAAAAGTAAGAAAGTAATGCCTAAAAGAAAAGTGGGAAAAGATTGTGAATGCCGACGCAAATGTTTCGTAAATACAAGTGAGCAGCAAAGAAATAAGATTCTGCAGCAATTTAATGAGTTAGCAGACAAGGAAAAGCAAGACATTTATTTAGCCGGCTTGATTAATGTAAAAAGTGTTGCAAGAAAGAGAATAAGATCTGGAGGGGGTAGAGAAAAGTCGGTTACTCTATCATACAAGGTAAGATTATTTATTTTTTAAATTATTATTTATTTATAAGATGTTATTTTTACTTATATGTATTAGGTATTTTTATTTTCATTTTCTTTACAGGTTCGTGTCGATGGTATTGAATTTATCGTATGTAGGACAGCCCTTTGTGCCATTCATGGTATCACGAAACATCGAGTGGTCCGTATAGCCACTGTTCTAAGAAACAAAACTTCAGCTCCACCAGATATGAGGGGTAAGCATTCATCCAGGCCTAATAAGGTGCCAGAAAATATTGTTCGCACTATTGACGATCACATTAAAAGTTTTCCCCGTCGTTCTTCACACTACAGCCGAGAAAAAAATGAAGGAAGGTCTTACTTACCATCTGAACTTAATGTTTCAAAAATGCATTCGCTATACCTAGAAAAATATGAAACAGATATTTTTCAAAAACTAAAACGAAATGAACAGTGTAAACCCCGAGTTACATACGATTTTTATTATCGCCGCTTTTGTACAAACCACAACATAAGTTTCGGGTCGCCCAGGTCTGATACCTGTCAAACATGTGACAGACTACAAAATACCATTCAAGCTGAACAGGATGTTAACACAAAAAAAGTTTTACAAACAGAGAAACAACTTCACATAAAAAAAGCTGAGACATTTTACACTGCCTTAAAAGAAAAAAACGCCCTAGCTAAAACGGATGACACTATAGAAACGCTTTGTTTTGATTTCCAGCAAAATCTACCGTTGCCACACGTTCCTGCCGGGGATGTTTTTTATAAACGCCAACTATGGTTGTACAACTTCTGTGTATATTCTGGAAAATCAGGTTTGTCTACCTTTTATATGTTTGATGAGGTTACTTCAAAGAAGGGCAGCAATGAGGTAATCAGTTTCCTACAACATTACATTGAGAACTTTCTGCCCTATACTGTAACAAAACTGTACTTGTTTTCTGATAACGCCTTCGCTCAAAATAAAAATCACACCATGGTGAAGTACCTTTATACGTTAGTCAATACAAATAATCGGATTAATGAAGTTATGCACCAATATCCAGAACCCGGCCACAGTTTTTTGCCATGCGACCGTTCTTTCGGTCTGATCGAAAAGGAGAAGAGAAAGAAGGAAAGAGTACATGTTCCAGAAGAATGGAAGGATTTAGTGCGAAAAACATCCAAAAAATTTCGTGTAGTAGAAGTAAATCAGGAGATGATTAGAGACTTCACAAACCATTTTAAACCAATATTTAAAACGACCTTTTCAAGCACAGACAAATCCAAATTTTTTATTTCAACTTACAGGATATTTAAATATCAGAAAGGATCTAACTTTGTTGAATGCAGCCTTGCTACGGGGATGCCATTGTTTACTAAATTTTCGGCATTAAAATCTGGAAAAACTACTGTTTAGTCACTACCAACATCCAAAATAATCCAAGTGTATCCTTTACCAATCAATGACAAAAAGTCCCAAGACGTTAAAACCCTCGTAGAAAAATATGTACCAGCCGCAGATCAATGGTACTATAAACACATTTTTAAAGAGACGCCTGTTGAACTGCCACGTGAAGACGAAATAGTTGAAGATCGAGCTTATGAGTCTGATTCATCATTTATTTAGGTTTAGTTTTTTTTATTTTTGTAATCAGTTTATGAAATTAAAACCTTAAAAGTTACAAGGTAACATTTAAAATGTTTTTTTATATATTTTTTTGGTGCAAAAACCGGACAAGTCCATATTTTCGAAAACCTCTAGATCCTGTGGTTTTTAATTATATTGTTTTTTTAAATTTCCTTATCAACGTTATTCTATATGCCTACAATAAAAACCTTGTATGCTATCTCTTTGCCATAAAAATCCAAAAATATAATGTTTTTCTCAATTATCCAAAAGTTATAAAATATGGACTTGTCCGGTTTTTGCACCAAGGTCTTCAATTGTAAATAGAGCTAAGATTTTGTATATCTCTGCCTTTGTTCATAGTATTGGGCTCGTTTATATGAACCATTTCTAAAAAAAATCTTTTATGATAAGTTTTTCTTTTCCCAGAATAGACGGATCCTGAAAATTCACAAAATGACCCTCTTTTAGCACGTGTTCGGACAGAGTACAAGACAGTTTATCATTATTACAATTGCTCTTATGTGAAGTGATGCGGCCAATGAAATTTCTAGAAGTTTGACCTACATAGACATTATTACAATTTAAACATGGGATTTTATAAACTATATTTCAATTTTCTTTTATAGTTAAAGCAGATTAGTTCTCGTATAAAGTGTTGAAATAGTTTTTGTTTGTTTAAATGCAAATTTGATATCTGCCTGACTACTGAATATCCCTTTGATTTTGTAAATTAGATCTTTAATAAAAGGAGATGAGCAAAAATGTGATCCATTTGGCTTGGAATATTAGTCAGTTCTAACACAGTGTTCTGAGAACGTAATGTTTGTAATGGGCTAGAGTTCACTAGGTTCTTGGAAAATGTTTTCAGGTATATTATATCTAGTGTTATATATTATTAATAAATATGTATTAATCACATTTACAGTATAAGAATTTTGCACCAAAATACCCCTCTAACAGTTTAAAGCTGCTCTCTCCAAAGTTAGGTGAGTTAGGTTGACAGCTCATCTTTTCATACCCAATTAATAAATTAATAATAATAAAATTAATAAATCTATTGGACCAGATAGGTTTTCTGTACCACTGTGTTTTTAAGATGTTTTCATTGGTCGAAAACCTCGCACATCTAGTATATGTGGGTTGTTGTTTCATTAGGGAGACCTAGCAAGAGTTCGTCCACGCATCGTTTGATAAATGGCACGTGAAAGGGTAGGTACTCTATGCAATCACTCACTAAATCATCCAGTACATAGTTGGTTAAGATTGGAGAAATTTAAAAGCCCATAGGGGTGCCAAAAATTTGCATTAATTAACACCCTCAAAAGTATCAAAATCAAAGGAACGATGGTCAAATATGTCTTCCCAATGGTTTCTCAGGTTTTGAATAATTAGTTCTAAAGGTAGATTTGTAAAAAGTGATACTACATGAAAACTAACTATATTTGTTAGGAAGTTGGTAATTGTATTGCCCTGTAGGATTATTATTTAATAGCTTATAATATTTGTTGTAGTTCAATAATGTGAGGCTTTGATTAATATAATGCTCTTTATACATCGCCACTGCTACTTTTACTAAATATGTCATTTAAGAAAGGTCTCTGATCGTGATATTAATGTATAAAATTAGTAATTAGGTTTGTATATTGAGCTCTAAAGTATCTTTGGTAGAATCATCAAACCCTCAAATAACAACCTCCAAATCTGCTAATATGTTTGAAATTTTTATTTCTTTTAGAGTTTTATTGAACGGTTTTTTTGGATTGGGTTTCAGAATTTTAGCGTGTAACAACGTCCCACATAATCCTACTTTATCTCCAATGATTGCCAATGAACAAAAAAAACTAAATTTGATATTTAACAAATTAACTTAATAGTAAATAATGTATAACAGTGATTAAACTTTACCCTTATTAAATGAATACGGACCACCACCGTTATTTTTTGTCTTAGTCCAGATTACTGTCAATTCAGATTATATGTATAGGTCAATTGTATTATATAGCATGCACATAATGAATTACGTTACATTTTAGTATCCCTATCGCTTCAATTCCCGTTTGGTTTTTGTCCAATAGATTTCTTTTGTCAACTTTCAGTTGTGTAATGGATTTGTTTAATTTTAAATCACTTTGGTAAGATTTATACTAAAATTTATAAACAATTTTCGTAAGTTATAAATTTCTTTGTTCTTAATTCCTGAAGTCCTGAAGAAGAGAATAAGCATCCTTGAAAGCTAGATCATGCAATAAAGAGTTTCGTACACTAGACTTTCTCTTTTATTTTACTGCATCCTCAAAATCCAGAACCAAGAAGACAAAATTGTTTTTTTACTTTTTTCTTTTTTTTTTCTGGTTTAAAGTGCTTCTTTCCAACCTAATTATATATATATATATATATATATATATATATATATATATATATATATATATAGCAAGGAGCTTCCCTCGTTAATAAATCCTTTTCTTATTAGTGATAGAGAACCTTTTTACCATCGCATATAAATAATACTAAAATTAAAAAACAGATACATTATTTGTCTTTTTATTGGATAATTGAAAATAGAAAAATCTGTCTAGTTTTTATTTCTATTCCAGACACAATGCTGATAAGTCTGATACTGTATTTAGTCTCGTGAAAGGGAAGTATTTTTTTAACTTATTATTATAACTGCCATTTTATATCGTTACGTTATATTGGATTCAAATTAAAATTTTATCAGTTTATCCCCATATCAAATTCACTATTTGTGCAAAATCTGAAATCAAGTTTTATACCGCTATACTAGAATCGCATCAAAATCTTACCGGTTCATCTTTATATCACACTTAATTTTTCTGCAGTTAATTTGATAAGTAGCTTTTATTACTGAATTTTTAAGACATTTTATAAATTTAATCAGCTCGCCTCTACAGGGTGTGTCAAAAACATGAGCCACCGCCTAATAGGAGATTCATTGACACAAAACAAAACATAGATGCTTCATTTCTAAGATACGGGGCTATTTTTATTTGTTCGGTTATTTCCCTGTATATCCAAATCGGATTATTAGATTGGATTGAAATTCGCTACAGTAGAAACATTTACAGAAATACTTCTTTTAGGAAACACTCTTATCAATATTACAGAACAGTACCGCACAAACTAAAATGATTATGCATTTTTTCATACTTATTCGGTCATATTTTTTTTTTGGATAAGCTTTTTGATAATTTGATGTACAACACTTATTCTTTGGTTAATTTTACACAAATATCTTTTAATTCAAGTCGATAATGTAAATATGTAAAAATAGTAATACCAAATGTCAAAAATACTTACTTGACATGACAGTGAGTAACCATTTTAATTTAGTTGTGGTACTTGTTTTTAATATTTGAATGCACGTTTTAATACTTTTACGAAAAATAAAATGTATTGTTTGAATTTGAATTGATTTTAATATCGTTCGCCATTATCTATATGTTAAAAATTTTTTAGATTGTTTTATTGCGTATTTTTTTCTATAAAATCAGTATGTTTTTCTTCAATAACATTTCTGGACGATGCGTTGTGAATGCACCCCATATCCATATAATTCCACTGGAAACTCAACGCGCCATCTAATGGATAAGGCAGAACAAGGTCTGCCGGGCCAGCTCGTTTTAAATTAAAACATCTCGAACATGGTTGGATTTATGACTCGAACTATGCGCACTTTTTTGTGTGCAAGTAAATACAAAATAAGTGCCTTATATCAAATTGTCAAAAATTCCAATTCCAAAAAAGTTAGGACCGAATAATGGTGAAAAAATATACAATCTTGCTCCATTTCACGCCACTGGGTTCTTTTCCTATACACTTCAATCTAATTAACCGGTTTAAGTACAGGGGAAAAAAACGTTATGGAAAATTTTTCGTTAATTCCCTGTATGAAGCCGTTCTATATAAGTGTTTATATAACATGTTTGTGTTATTTTATGCAAAATAATCTCCCATTAGGCGGTGACCCATGTTTCTTGAAACACCCTGTACTTACATGACGATTGATTTTCCTGAAAAATATTGTCAGTTCGTTAAGTTGTTTTTCGATTTTGAATTTTTGGACTATATATATATATATATATATATATATATATATATATATATATATATATATATATATATATATATATATATATATATATATATATATATATATACAATATATATATATATATATATATATATATATATATATATATATATATATATATATATATATATATATATATATATATATATATATATATATATATATATATATATATATATATTATATATATATATATATATAAATATATATATATATATACTTATTTAAACATTTTCTTGGGAATGGTGTTCGAATTATAACATATCATTGATGTTAAATGATTTTATTTTAAAAAGTTTTTCGTCAATATTAAAACGTTTCGACCACTTTATGGCCTTCATCAGTCATCTAAAACGAAATAAATTACTGCCCTAAGAGTTTACAGTTTTTTTTATAAATATTCAATTTTTAAATTCTTATAAGTTTACTTAAGTTACAATGTCTAAAATAGTAAAAATAATCTTCTTCGGCTTACTTCAATATATTCAAGACGATCCACACATTAAAAATATTTATATACATTTAAAATTCAAAACGAGGATCAGACATAACACGACACATACTTATTGCTATACATGGGTTAACTATTGATAACTAAAAATTCCGTTTTTAAAAAATTTTATTTTTCTAAATTACAAAATTCGAGATTAGATTCTTACGGTTCGAAGTCTTTTCTCTGACTGACTGTAAAAATCCAGTACATTAGTTGAAGTGAAGTAAATAATGATATGCTTGCAAAAAGAAGAATGTTATGTCAGCAGGTTGGCTATGATCTTCTTTACAGGGTGTGATGTAACTCCTCCCCCCAAGGTTTCAACTCCACGGCTAACGGGGTAGTTGAACGTCTTGAAGTTCTATTTCTCGGGGATTCTTCAGTTTATAGGAACATTTCTTTTTGTAAATGAACCAGACAAGGGCGCTTACTACGGCGGCGTACAACATGATAGTCCATATACTGGGTGAGCCAGAAACACCAGGACGGAATTGTGCCGGTTGGTTTTCTTCAATTAAATTCTGTACTTCATGTAGCCCATCTAATTCAATTTCTTGCAACTGCACTCTAAGATTAAGTGTTGGCAGAAGGCGTATTTCATTGTCGAGGTCAGGGAACAATATCGGTTCACTGGTGTTAGGTGCAGCTACTCGACTATTAGTGATGGATTCTTGACTTGATGTCACCTTGCAGTTATGTGGTACTTTTAGTAAATAAGTACCCAGGAATTTTCGGCTTTCTTCTTGGCTGTTGCATTTGAATTTGACGATTTCTTCTTGCGGTAGGATAAGGACCCATTGTTCCGGAACATCTAATTGTTTAATTGTTGACTTTGTGATTTTTATTTCGATCTGTTGACAAGTGGAGGTGTTCTTGGCATCTTGCAGAAGTTTAACAGTGCATGGGCTGCTTTCGCTGATTTCTTTGAGTTCCATTTTATCGCAAACATAGTGTTGGGCTTTGACTTCTGTACATCTGTGGTTTCGGAATGCGTAGTGCAATTTGTTTATTACAAGAAATGGTTTTCGCGGGATAATAACCTTAAACTGACTCTCTCTCAATATAGGAATAGAGTAAAGATGGAGGAATTTAAAATAGGTCGGGTACGTTATCGGAATACGCAGTAAATATGTTATCTTATTTTTAAATACAAAACAGTCTATGTTAATTATTTTTTCATACAACAAGATGTTTTCTAGCGTAACCTCTAATGGCATTTGGTCAGTGCCAATTAGTTTCTGGACCTCTAAAAGTTCAAAATAGAGATCTTCTGTCTTAATAAGACTTGAATGCATAATTTTTAACTTAGAAAATGTAATTGAATTTTCATTATCTTGAAGTGTTAAGTCAATGATTTCATAGACATTTATTATTTGGTTTATGATATCTTTAATGAAGATAGAATTGTCTCTGTAAGCAGTTTTTTGTACAATTATTCCTATTTGATTTAATTTAGATTCCAATAATTTTTCGTTAACCCTAATTTGTCGAATAGTGGCATTAAATTTTTTAATTATGCTCAGAGATATTGAGTTTTCTTTTAAAATATTTGAATTTACCGTATTTTGATTATTTTGAAGTTCCGAAATTATTTTATCATACCTTTCCCCATCGTATGCGTCCAAATTTCCCGTTATAGATTTGAAAAACCATCCTAAACCATTAAATAATCCTCGTTTTACTTTATTCGGACGAGGTATAATTTCTCGTATTTTTGTGTCAACACGGTCCTGTATAAGCTTAAGAATTTTAAGGTAATTTGAGACATCAAAGCTATATTCAGCATGTTTATTAATTGTGTCTGTTAGATTTCTAGATTTATTATGAAGCTTATTTAATTCCGTCAAAATTGGGTTAAGGTCATAATAATGAATAAGTGTGTGAGTGGATTTTTGCACTTTTGCATTTCCTAGATTAAAAGGAATTACACCGGGATTGTCTTTTAATTCTCTCACGGTAATTTTTTCTTCGAATCCGAATGTTAAGCGAAGAATGCTGAAAAGATTAAAATAAAGCATTAGTTGGTAAAACTGTATTGTTTTCTCAGGGGACGTTTTATATTACTTAAGTGTACTTTCTCATGGGAACTAGTTTTAGCCGTCTTGCGTTTTTTATTAACAGAAATAAGTTTGCTTGGTTTTGAGAATTTATTGGCATCTTTTTGCCGCACATGCTTTTTTACATATACGTCTTGTTCGGCTTCAAAAATTTCGGGGTCATCCCTATTTTTGTTAATTTTATCGATTAACTTTTCTTTTCACTCCGATAATTTTTCGTTGATTTTAGCATACAAGAGTTTTGCTTTTTGTTTGTGATTGCTGATATAATCGCTTAGTAATAATTGATCGATATTTATGTCAAACGGGTCGTCAGCTGTTATATACCCATTAACTACGTCAGTCGGTTTCAGTTTAGTGGAGGAGTGTATTGAATTATTGTAGGCCAGAATGGCATATATCATTTTTTGGGAAACCGGTGTATTTTTAAATTCTTGGTTATTAAGAAGACGTATGTGTTCAGCAAGGGTTGAGTGTAGTCTTTCAATCAGCCCATTTGATTGAGGGTGTTGAGGAGAGCAAAAATGAATTTTTATTTTGTGGAGTTGTAGGAGTTCAGTAACAACCGAATTTTTAAACTCCGTACCGTTATCAACAATAATTTGTTTCGGAATTTTATGTTGGGAGAAATAGAAAAGAAGATTATCCACGATTTCTGTTGAGGCCAGTGATTTTAAGGGATATGCCTGAGCGTACTTAGAGAAGCTGTCTATGATGGTTAGAAATTTACTTTGCTCTAGAGTATATGTATCTAAGTGGGCAATTTCAAAGGGCTCGGTCGGCGTGGGGGTTACATTCATTTTCATTTTGACTGGGCGACGTTCATATTTGCTAATTTGACAGGTTTCGCAATCGTTTATAAAAGTCTGTATTGAATTTTTCAAGTTGGGCCAATAATATTTAATTTTGATTTTTTCTAACGTTTCATCGATTCCTCGTTGATTTGATTTGCCTTCGTGGTAGTTTTTGATAATTTCCGGTATGTCTTGTTTTTCGGTCACATCGATTAATTTTTTCAAACAGCGTTTAAGATTGATAGAAGGCCACCTAAAGTTTTTTCTTATCACTTCTGAAAAAGGTTCGTATGTATCGGGGTTTTCGAAATAAACGTAATACAATTTTTCTGGTACTACGTATTGTTTTATTAGATTTAAAATGTCTTGCTCAAAGTCGTTTTTGGAAATTTGGGCAATGATCCGACGTTTCTTTTCGAACAAAATTATGGTTTTAGGTTTCGCAGGAGAATGTAAAACTTCTTGTATGAGCAATTGGTTGGCACCGTAATTGACAGCGATATCTAATATGGGGACACCGGCGACAGGGTCATGTGACGCGTTCGAGTGAACAGTGGCGTCGTCATCATCTGGTTCGGGCGCCGGGATAGCTGGAGGTTCATCGTCTACATGAACTAATGTAGATATTTGATCTATATCATGGCTCGCCTTTTCGGAGTTGTCGCTATTTATGATATTATGTGAGTTTTGAAGATTTTGATTTTCCACGGTACTTTCGTTATTTTGGCTTAAATTTTGGGTTATTTCATTTGTGTACCTACCTAGGTCAAAATTTTCGCCTGTCTCTTTAGTGTGTAACTCGATTTGCGATAGCGCATCCGCGTTTGTATTAAGCTTTCCCTTTTTGTATATGATTTTGTAGTCGAACTCCTCTAATTTGAGTCTCCACCTAACCAGTTTAGAACTAGGGTCTTTTAACGAGAAGAGCCACTGGAGGGGCTTATGATCTGTTATAATGTTGAACTTTCTACCAAATAGGTAGGGGCGGAAATACTTTGTGGCCCAAACAATACACAGACACTCTTTTTCTATGGTAGAATATTTTTGCTCGGAGTCGTTTAATGTTCGCAATGCATATGCTACGGGCAAGTCTTGACCTATTGGGCCTTGACTGAGGACGCATCCAAGAGCCACACTGCTGCCGTCGCAAGTTAAGTTAAACGGTTTCATGAAATCGGGATATTGTAATATCGGTTCATTTATAAGAAGATTTTTACAAGTATTGAAACAATTGACAAATTCCTCATTATGAATAATTTTGGCACCTTTTTTAAGACATTTTGTCAACGGTTTTGTAATTTTTGCAAAATTATCGATAAAACGTCTGTAGTAACCTAAGAGACCCAAAAATCCTTTTATTTGTTTAGTAGTACTAGGTATTGGATAATTTTTTATAGCTTTAATTTTATCGGGGTAGGGCTTAACGCCCTCTGGGGTAACTATGTGCCCTAAGTAGGCAACTTCTTTTTTTAAAAATTCTGATTTATCCAACTGGATTTTAAAATTGGATTCCCTCAATCGTTTGAAAACCTCGGTTAACTTTTTTATATGCTCTTGAAGAGAGCTAGAAAAAACTATTATGTCATCTAGATAAACTGCACATTTTTCGGTGGTGATTCCGCGTAGAATATTATCCATTACTCGTTGGAACGTCGCGGGGGCATTCTTGAGCCCAAAAGGCATTCGCAAGTACTCGTAATGGCCATTTTCTGTGCTGAACGCGGTTTTAGGTATGTCGGCTTCATCAACTTCGATTTGATGAAATCCACTTGCCAAGTCGAGAGTTGTAAAATAGTGGCATTTTCCAAGTTTATCTAAAAGATCTGTGATGTTCGGGAGGGGGTATTTATCGTCCAGACTTTTAAGGTTAAGGGCGCGAAAATCGCAAACAACCCTCCATTTTTGCACCCCCGAAGCGTCAATTTTCTTGGGGACCACCCAAATGGGCGCTGACCAAGGTGAACTGCTAGGACGAATAATATTCTGATTTAACATTTTATTAATTTGTTTTTCGACCTCTCTTTTGTGTATAAATGGATACCTATAGTTTTTTGCATAAACTGGAACTTCATCAACTGTTCTAATATGATGTTTAATCTTATGAGTAAATATAAGGGGTGTGCCTTCACGGTAAAATATATCAGAAAATTGGTTACACAAGTTTATTATTTTACTTTTTTCCTCAATATTAAGGTGATCTGTTCTTATTAAGGAGGGGTCTAGTTTTGTTTTTGGTGAGTCATCGAAATTGTTGAAATCAATATTTTCGATTTCTTGTCTACAGAATTTTTCTACAACAAGGGGCTCGGAAAAATCTAAAGTTATAGGCTCGCAAGTGTTATTGAGAATGGCAGTAAGAGCTTTCCCATTGCGTGCTATTGTAAGGCATTCGGGAATTTCACAATTATGAATCTTTTGGTAGGGAATTATAATTTCACCATTTTTTTATATTAGTCTTAACGCTAATTACCTGTTCGCATCTTGGAGAGATGGTTACACAATTAAGCTCTGTTTTGGTTTTATGAAAAGACAGTTTTATTTTTGAATACGGTGTAATCAAAAATCCTTTATCATAATCTAAACTTGCCTGGAGTAATTTTAGGTTATCGATTCCAATCAACCCATCAAATACGTCGTGGAATTTAAATAAAAAGAATTTGAGATTAATCTGTCGGGGTAATTTAAATATTTTAGATGCTGGTATCATGGCACTATACTTATGGGCGGATTTCTGAAAAACTGTGGAAACAATAAATGGGTCGTTTTTCACATAATTTGGAAAATATTTTAAAGCTAAATCAGGGCTAATAAATGATTTAGTCGATCCGGAATCGATCAAAAGTTTAAGGTTATATTCAGGAAAGGTGATATAGGACAATTCATTACAATTAGTGGTGTTTAGGGAAATGACTTGGTTTATCAAATTTGCTCGGTCTCTTGTGAGGAATCCTGAAAATTTTGGCTCTGTGTTTCGTTTTCAGTCTGCGACTGTATTTGATATCCATCAGAGTTTTCATTAAGTGGGTAGCTCTGCGAATATTCCCCGGTATTTGCGTACTGCGAATACTCTCCACTATTGGTATACTGAAAAGAATTGTGAGATAGGTCATGGTCATAATGCGTGTTATCGTAGTTTGTATCACTATCAAAACAAGAGTTGGTTTCGGTGTTGTACAGTTCTTGGAATGTGAATTTTGGACGAGGTGGCTGATACTGATTTTGTTGATGGGAAGTGTTGGCCGGCTCATCTCGTCTTTGAATGGAATTTGATACCACACTCATTGGTGTTGGCTTAGGTAATGGTTGGAAAGGATTAGGTTTAAATACGTTTTGTTGTGGTCTATTAAAATTGCCAGAATTATTTTGACTCCTGAATGGTGGTCTAAAATTCATTTGAGGCCTGTTTATTTATTAAATGGTAGTGAAAAATGGTTAGGTTGTGGTCTAAAGAAAGGCACGTTCGAACTGAAATTTTGATTTTGATTAAAAGGCCGATTAATTGGAATATTTCTGTTATTGCCAAAATTTTTTGGTTGTGTTTGGGATCCGTTTTGGAAATATTTAACATTTTGTTCTTGGTTTACCAATTGTATGGCCTCGGTCAAAGACCCTGGGCGCATACACCTAATAGTTGTGCCTATCGGTTCCCTAAGACCTGATAAGAAAGTTTTTAATGCCAAATTTTGATATAGTTCTCGTTTTATTCTTGCTGCTTCTGCAGTTTCGTACGCATCTATGTAACTACATAACAAATTAAGTATTTCTAGACATCTATCATAAAAATTTTGCGGGGATTCGTTTGAATTTTGTCGTAATATTACCAAATCTCTATTTGGGCAACTTTCGTCGCGTCGATCGGCAAAATTTCTATAAAGAGTGTCTTTTACTTCTTGCCAGGTAGTTACGTTTTGTATGTTAATAACTAGCCTAGCGTTACCATTAAGTTTTCCTATAAGAGAATTAAGAATATAAGTATTTTGAAAATTATTGGGATTGGTAGCATCGTAAAATTGATTAATTATTGATTGGCACGTAGCCAAATATCTATTTAGTTCGGTAGCGTTACCGTCAAATATTGGCACACAATTTAAAAATTCTGGTTTAAATTGGTTAGTCATGTTTTCGTGATTTACGTTTTCTAAGTTAATATTTGCACTAGTATTACTACTTAAAATAAATTTATCTAAAACTAATTGATCTTCAGCACTAAGATATTGAATTTCAGTGAAATTATTGTTCTCAGTAGAACTACTTTGATTAATATTATTTACTGGTACTTCCGCTTGGGATTGGGAAATAGAGTCAGAGTTAGTTGAAGGATTCAATGACAAATTGTTTAAAATATTTACCAAGTCGTCCGCATAAGACATTTATCAAATTGCACTTACATTAATATCAACAGAAATCTTCTAGTCATCTTCTATAAGAAGCTCTTGCAGATACCCAGCGATGTCGTCTGAACACTCAAAAACTTCTTGCGGAAAGAACTATTCGGTTTCTTTCCCGATCTTCGTGTAGATGGTGGGTGGATGGACAGTTCCGCGATGGAATGGGTGTTCTGAATTCTGAGAAGCCACTCTAAACAGCACACGACACCTCCACGATCGAAAATCACAATAGGTTCGATTTTTGACAGTTTTCGAAAATGTCCGAAAATTGATTTGCAATCTCCGTTTATCGCAAATCAATATCTATCAAAATCCACACGACTGCGCCAGTTAACTATTGATAACTAGAAATTCCGTTTTTAAAAAATCTTATTTTTCTAAATTACAAAATTCGAGATTGGATTCTTACGGTTCGAAGTCTTTTCTCTGACTGACTGTAAAAATCCAGTACATTAGTTGAAGTGAAGTAAATAATGATATGCTTGCAAAAAGAAGAATGTTATGTCAGCAGGTTGGCTATGTTCTTCGTTACAGGGTGTGATGTAACCCATGTAAAACGACAGTGACTACCTATTATTTTATCGACAATGCAAAGTTGTTTACGTTTGTTTTTGTCTTTTTATTAGGGTTGGCAGTGGTAAACAATGTTTCGTGAATGGGTTCAAATAATCCGAATATTAATTATTTAGGATGTTAAAATAAATTTTGCTTAGATTTTTAATATCTGTTTTGTCGTTGATAGAGTTTTCGGCTTTGGATATATAGACCATCTCAAGAAATTCCCGTTTCCTCTGATTATGCTCTGTTTGCAATATTTTGGTTTCCGAAAAATTGAAGGTGTGTTTAGTTTGACATTCATGTTTACTTAAGGCTGTTGTATTCTTTTTGTCAAACTTATGTCCATTTAAACGGTTTTGCAAATACTGTGATGTCTGACCAATATAAACACTTGGGCAATCAGTGCATGGAATTTCGTATATCACATGAGTTTTTTTGTTTTTATGTGTTTTACTTTTTAAGGAGCTAAAGTTTTTTTTCAGAAGATTATAGCCTTTATGACAAACAGTTATGTCATGTTTTTTAAATACTGATTGAAAATTTTCAGACAGCCCCCGTATGTAAGGAAGTGATAAAAAGTTATTTTTATTTTTACTTTTTTGTTGTGTGTCACTGGTATTAGGACTGTGAATTTTCTTTATACGTGTGTTGAAAAGAGTGTTAATAAGTTTTATTGGGTAACTATTTTTCATTAGAATTTCTTTGGCTTTTTTTATAGCATTTTCTTGATAAATTGGATCGCTTAATTTGAGAGCTCTATCAGCTAAACCTATAATTACGAACTTTTTTTGAGACATAGGATGGTGTGAGTGAAAATTGAGGTATCTTCCCGACCAAGTTTTTTGGTGTACCACATTGTGTTTATAGACTTTTGATTGTGATACAATGTCATATCAAGAAAATTGATTTTATTATTTTGTTCCACTTCGATTGTGAATTTAAGTTTAGGGTGGAAGGAATTAAAAGAATTAAGAATATTTTCTGTCATATTATTTGGAATAGCCATTATGCAATCATCCACGTATCTATAGTAAAAGGGGATGTTATACGATAAACTTGGAATGATTTGACTTTCAAGATCTTCTAGCACAAGCTGTGCCACTACACTTGATATGGAAGATCCCATTGCGCAGCCTTCGATCTGTTTATAATAGGTGTCGTTATAGGTAAAATACATAGATTTTAGAGTTAATTGGGTGGCTGATAGAAATTCTTCTAGAGGGATGTCGGTATATTTTTTATTTCATTCCATTTTTTCTCAAAAGTCTAGAAACACAATGTGGTACACCAAAAAAACTTGGTCGGGAAGATACCTCAATTTTCACTCACACCATCCAATGTCTCAAAAAAAGGCCGTAATTATAGGTTTAGCTGATAGAGCTCTCAAATTAAGCGATCCAATTTATCAAGAAAATGCTATAAAAAAAGCCAAAGAAATTCTAATGAAAAATAGTTACCCAATAAAACTTATTAACACTCTTTTCAACACACGTATAAAGAAAATTCACAGTCCTAATACCAGTGACACACAACAAAAAAGTAAAAATAAAAATAACTTTTTATCACTTCCTTACATACGGGGGCTGTCTGAAAATTTTCACGCAGTATTTAAAAAACATGACATAACTGTTTGTCATAAAGGCTATAATCTTCTGAAAAAAAACTTTAGCTCCTTAAAAAGTAAAACACATAAAAACAAAAAAACTCATGTGATATACGAAATTCCATGCACCGATTGCCCAAGTGTTTATATTGGTCAGACATCACAGTATTTGCAAAACCGTTTAAATGGACATAAGTTTGACAAAAGGAATACAACAGCCTTAAGTAAACATGAATGTCAAACTAAACACACCTTCAATTTTTCGGAAACCAAAATTTTGCAAACAGAGCATAATCAGAGGAAACGGGAATTTCTTGAGATGGTCTATATATCCAAAGCCGAAAACTCTATCAACGACAAAACAGATATTAAAAATCTAAGCAAAATTTATTTTAACATCCTAAATAATTAATATTCGGATTATTTGAACCCATTCACGAAACATTGTTTACCACTGCCAACCCTAATAAAAAGACAAAAACAAACGTAAACAATTTTGCATTGTCGATAAAATAATAGGTAGTCACTGTCGTTTTACATGTATAGCAATAAGTATGTGTCGTGTTATGTCTGATCCTCGTTTTGAATTTTAAATGTATATAAATATTTTTAATGTGTGGATCGTCTTGAATATATTGAAGTAAGCCGAAGAAGATTATTTTTACTATTTGTAACTTAAGTAAACTTATAAGAATTTAAAAATTGTATATTTATAAAAAAACTGCAAACTCTTAGGGCAGTAATTTATTTCGTTTTAGATGACTGATGAAGGCCATAAAGTGGTCGAAACGTTTTAATATTGACGAAAAACTTTTTAAAATAAAATCATTTAACATCAATGATATGTTATAATTCGAACACCATTCCCAAGAAAATGTTTAAATAAGAATATAGCTTATGTGTTCAAGAAAAGTAACTTTTTATATATATATATATATATATATATATATATATATATATATATATATATATATATATATATATATATATATATATATATATATATATATATATATATATATATATATATATATATATATATATATATATATATAGATCCATTTGTTTCGTTATATTGATTTTGTATTAAGATCTCACCAATTCGTTTCTACATCATGACTGGTTTTTGAAATCAGTCGGATAAGGAATTTTGAAACTTATTAAGTTATTTGGCTGCCGCGCTGGGCCGTTTTGTTTGGCCACAGAAAAAATTATACACTTCATCCCTTTACCACTCCTGGCCTTCCTGCAAAATTTGAACAGTTTTTTGATAGCATTTGTTTTTAACAATTTAATGGATCACATTTTCGTCCGCCAATTTGGATTTTTAGCAAAATGTTACCACTTCAGTCAATCAATCAGGTATTTTTTACCTGTAATCAGAGTTCAGAGTTTCTATTAAAAATATTGTGTGAGACTGCGCGCTTTGAACTGCAAAAAATGGCACCTTTAGCAAAAACCAATACACTAAAAAAGGCTATTAAGGCATGTAACCCTTAGTAAAAGCAAGCTAGAACAGCCCTGAATTAGAAAAGTAAATGTTGAGGCTATCTATATACCTTCTTTCTGCGATGGACCTTAAAACCTTTCGCGATCGACCGAAAATTAGAAAATAATACAAAACTCAGTTCCCTACCGAATGGAAATATTTTTCTTATATTTTTTGCTTGTGTATGTTATTCATGGCGTAAAAATAAAAGGATATAAATAAATCTCTTTCGACCTCTCCAACGCTCAATTCCAGCATGTGAGTGTGCAGACCGCGTGCTGACTGTAACTGACAAGTGATAAACTGATGGAGCCCTTTTTGCTTTCGACGTAGTTCTAATAAAGGGCGGTCATGGCGATGGAAATTATGGAGATCGATAATGAAGTGTATTGACGGATGCCAGAAGGGTCTCGGTTTATGGTTTAATGGGTTATTTCTCGAACAGGTTGAAATATGGAGTGCGCATTGGAGATGTTCCTTCAGAGATTGGGATTTAATGATGTAGACAATTTTTACGGATGCTCGAATAATTAATATACCAAAAAATTTAATATTCGGCATCAGGTCTAAAGAAATGAACGTATGATAAGTCAAACACAATAATCTCATATTTAAAACATCTTTTTCTATTTGGTAAAATAAAAAATCTTTTTGTATACAGAGAAATCCATCAAACAGAAAACAAACATAGATAACTTTGTTATAACTAATTATTATTTATAACCCAGCTTTGGGTTATAAATAATAATTATTTAAAATACCTCCGGTTAAAAGCTCAAGTTTTAAATTAGTGGTTCGCAACATTTTTAATAATGCTACCCGGTCACTCAGTCAGGAATATTCTATTACCCCTCACTCCCTTTTTACGTCTATCGTACAAGGAAGTATTGTAATCGTGGAAAAATCATTCACCGAGATTTTAATTCAGATCTTTTTTTCTCTATTTCTTGGGTCTGTCTGTCTCCCTCTCTGCCTATTGGCGGCATAGCTAAAAAACTACTTACTCGATTGAGTTAAAAATAAACTGTTACATGGGAATGTCCTGGTAACATTTTGGTAAAAATCCAGAATGGCGAAACGAAATGGAGGCCTAGTGAAAAGTCAAAAAAATGTCAGTAAAAAATTAATTATTTAATTTACCTCGAATTTTACACAAAAATTAAGTATTGCGAATTAACTGGTAAACTTTTGGTATGAATTCCCTTCTTCTGAAAATATTATCCTTGGCAACTTCAACGTTCGTAATAAAGAAAGGTTAGGACCTACTAAAACTAATCCCCAAGGTAGTGCAACAGAAGTCTTGCAATCAGTTAATTTATTCAGAAATATCGGGTGTAATCCAATCAGGTATAGAAACATTTTACCACATTCCATTAAGACTTCAAAACTTCCCAACAATAAACCCTGATTTTCAAAATCCTGCGATGCTAGACTATAGAAATTCCGTAAAATCTCCTTAAAAACCCCTACTTAAGAAAATCTGCAGGTTAAAAACGAGGCACGAGACCATTACAATCGCATAATCATCGAGGCCAAAAATGCCTTCAATACACGCATAAAAGGCAAAGTTCTTTCTTGCCAAAATGGGAGCAAATCCTTTTGGTGGCTTTCCACCCTTAACTTCTGGTCGTGAAATTTTCGTCACGTCTAAAGCTGAAGCTGAGCAAGCTTTTACAAAACAATTCACCGCAAATTGGACTTTAATTCCGCATATAGTTCTAAAAAAGTATGCTTCTGAACTGCCTCCTATTCTACCATGTTAATTAAGTGCTCTATGGCAAGGGAATTTTTCCTAAAAGCCAGAAATCTGCTCGTTTACAGCCCAAAAAGAAATTTAAAACTTTTACCTCTAACTTCAGACCCATATTCCTACTCCCAATTATGAATAAGGCAATAGAGTATATCAATAAAATTTAAATTGCTTTGCTTGCTTAAATTCCGCCACCAAAGATCGACAGCAGATCTTCTTATCTTCGTAACCCACAACTTGAATATGTCCATCTAATTCCACGGAAAAGCCCAAATTTTGCTCTCGATTGTTGATGATAATTTGTTCCACTCCAATATACATTTACTCAAAACCCATTTCCAAGGCTAAACAAAAATTAAATTTTTTATACAGATGGCATAAAAAAATTAAAAAATGTTATTTTCTTGCAAAAGTACAAATATTAAATATGTTTTAAATTAAAACCCAAGCCGAAATACAAGCGTTCGTTACAAGATTTAAAATTAAGAGTATCAGTTTTATCACCGTCCCAAATATACTCAAGCAGACCTTTAATCAGAGTACCTACTAGTTTCTAAAATAATTATGATACTTAACGACTTGTCAATGTCTTTGTTTCATGAAATAATTATCATTTAAAGTAAAATAGTTCTTATCGAAGTGAATTAAATAATTGTAATTCAAATACGTTTTATGCAAGTGTAATCTAAAGGAATTTCTAATTTCTTCCTGGGGTATTGAGTGGATAGCCTCTGTAATTCTGCTTTTTAGCACTTCAATATTATTTCGTATTGGAACACCATAAACAACTTGGCTCTTTGGAGGCCACCAAAATTAAAGCGTTTTTTCCTATCTCTTGTACCAAATATGCGTTAAGCCAATCAAACATACTGTTGAAAATACATTTTTGGGCGAAAATGTATATATACTTTTAGCTGAATCAAAATTAAAAACAAAATGTTTCGGCAAACGCAATACTTTCTGAAATGTTAACGTTAAAGGATTTTAAAAACCTGAAGTTTATAGGCAAGCAATATGTGGTGTTTTTACTTTTGAATAGAAGTTTCACCCCCTAGGACCACCCTGTGTAATCGACAAAAATACAAAAAATAAAACAAATCTAGCGTCTCCACGATTTAAAAAATATCTCAATTTTTAATGTATTTTTAAGGGTTGTTTTACACTCCGAATAACCTTACATACAGACAAAAAAATTATACGTAAAAAAAATAAATTTGTTTTACCGTTTTTTAATGTAAGCTAAGTATTATGAAAATAGAAATTATTTTTTAAGGGGCTGTGAGAGACTGAAAATGTTTTATATCCCGTTGTTATAAGACTCAGAAAAAATGTTAATTGTGCTTGTACTATTTGTTATCTACTTGTATGCTCATATTTGCAGAAGTTGCAGTGTAACTGTTTTGCTACATTATTGTGGCGTTGTAGGTAGATGTTTTGCCCGTATAAGGCAAGCTGATACGACATGATGGCTTCTTTCATCAAATTTTCGATAAACTGTACATCAAAGGTCATTGCCAGATTTCATTATTTTATTATTGATAGAATTATTATTATTATTATTATTATTATTATGACTTATTCTCTCACAGTATTCCTGTGGTTGTATTTTATACTGACGGGTTATACCAAGTCAGTACAAAAAATAAAAATAAAAAAAAAACAACTATTGTATATTAAGAAATGATCTAACTATGCTACATGTTTTCAAAATGACCGATTTCTGGATGTTCCTGTGAATGTCTGTATTAAGTCCTAATTGAACCAAATGCGGTGTAAACGTTGTTGGGGTGAGACCTGTTACTGATATGACGAGAGGAACAATGATGACTCTTTCCTGTTTCCACAGCCTTTTTACTTCCATTGCCAAGTCGGTGTATTTGGCCATCCTCACTGTATTTCGCTTGGATGTTCTCGTCGTTGGGGACAGCCATGTCAATTAAATAACTGATTTTCTCTTTTTTTGGATTGAAAGGTGATATCGGGTCTATTTGCGGGGATTGTTTTATCTGTGTGGATGTCAATGTCCCAGTAGAGCTTGCAGTCTTCGTTATCAAGTATAGATCTTGGTGTATAATGGTAGTAAGGGTCTGTGTTCTCTGTTAGTTTGTATGTTGTGGCTAATGATTGATGAACCACCTTCGCTGCTGAGTTGTGTCTCGCGGTATATTCAATTCCGGCCATTATTCTACATCCACTCGTTATGTGATCGATCGTTTCTCTCTGCTGGTGACATCTCCTACACCTCTCGTCTTCAATGGTTGTGTCCTTGATGATGTGCTTTCGGTAATTTCTGGTTGCTATGACTTTGTCCTGGATGGCAAGCAGGAAGCCTTCCGTTTCAGGGAACAGCTGCCCTTCTTGTAACCACGTATTTGAAAGCTTTTTATGTATATGGTCTTGCTTTATGTGGTATCTGTGTCTTCCGTGAAGTGTTTTTTCAGACCAGGTGTTCATCTTTTCTAGTCGTGGTTGGATGTGACTGTGTGCGTCTGCTGCGTGGCCCGTTTGAGACAGGTCGAGCGGTGTATAATTCTTGTCTGCCTTCACTATTGCCTTGTGGAGGTTAGTTTGTTTGTTGTGGAAGATTTTTCTGAATTCGTAAACTTGTTTTTTATTTAGCGATTGTATATCTATAATTCCCCTTCCTCCTTCTTTTCTCTCGATAGTGAGTCTTTCCTTGCATGCATTGGGATGTAACTTCC
Source organism: Kuschelorhynchus macadamiae (assembly GCA_030620095.1). Lineage (NCBI taxonomy): Eukaryota > Metazoa > Arthropoda > Insecta > Coleoptera > Curculionidae > Kuschelorhynchus > Kuschelorhynchus macadamiae. The sequence continues at coordinate 1,030,654 of JAUTXW010001895.1, forward strand.
TGTGTTTAGTGAATTCAGAGCGTATGAGAATGTGAATGTTTTCTATGTCTGTGTGTGACCATTTAATGATACCAAACGAATACGTAAGAATGGGTATGACGAAGGTGATAATGGCTTTCATTAGATTTTTGGAATTCAGTTTTGTTTTTAGTAGTTTTGTAAGTCTGGTTTTAAATTCCGTCTTGAGCTCTGATTTGATATGTGTGTGGCTAATTTTGGTGCTTTGATGGAAGCCTAGGTATCTGTACGTTTCTTCTTTGAGCATGTTATCTATAGTTTCATTGTTGATTGTTTCCTCCGTAGGGTGGCCTTTCCACTGTCCCTTGTTGATATGAAGTAGCTTGCATTTATTTATACCAAATTCCATGTTGATGTCCAGGGTAAACGTTTCTGTGATTTTAAGGAGTTCCTTTAGCTGTGCCTTTGTGCTTGCACATAATTTTATATCATCCATGTACATGAGATGGTTTATTTTGTGTAGGTTATTTTTTTGGTGTTTGAGAGTGGATTGAGACAGATTTCGATGTGCTCTTTTTGTGTTCTCAGGTTGATTTTAGTTTTCACAAACTCATGATTTGCGTAAGAAATTGCCTGATGTTTTTATTGACTTTATATAATTCTAGTACCCTGGTTAGCCAACTGTGGGGTATCGAATCAAAGGCTTTTTTATAATCTATGTAACCAGTATGAAGGTATCTATAATTGTTCCTGGTTTGTTCCATGATGACGCTGTCTATAATGAGCTGCTCCTTGCATCCTCGGCTGTTTTTCCTGCACCCTTTTTGTTCTTCCGTTAGAATGTTTTTGTGTGCTAGATGTTGTTCTATTCTCCTGGTAATTGTGGCTGTGATGATCTTATATAGAGTTGGAAGGCACGTAATAGGTCGATAATTTGACGGGTCCTTATTGTCTGAATTTTTAGATTTAAGGTATGTTATTCCTTGGGTGAGAAAACTGGGGAGTGTGCTAGGTTTTAAAATAATTTCGTTAATTTAGCGAGTGAGAGCTTCATGTGGAGGTAAACTGTTTGTACCAGAAGTTATGAATGTTATCTATTCCAGGACATCTCCAGTTATGCGTGTATTTGATTGTTTCTGCAACTTCTTGTATTGTCATTGCAAAGTCCTCTTGTTCCTCTAAGCACTTGTATCTGTCTTCTTCCGCTTTAATCCATGAAGCGTTATTATTGTGTAGTTTCGGTTCTGACCAAATACTTTTCCAGTATTCTGTGACCTCTTGTTTGGTCGGTGGTTCTATTACTCGGAATTATGTGTTCGTTGATGGTCTTTAGAATTTTATGTGTGTCCCAAATTACAAACAACAAATTACAAACATTAGTATGCAGTCCTATGATTTTTAGATTATGTTCTAGTGTTTTTGGAACTAGTCCCGTTGATAATGCGATGATCGGTATCACATGAACCTTATTCAGTCGCCATGCAGCATCTCGATACCCAGTTCCCTTTTTCTCGTGATATTTATCCAACACGTTGTTATTGTTGGTTACAGCGACATCTACTAAATAAGCTCTCTTTGTTTCTTTATTTAACAGTACCACATCAGGCCGATTATTCGTCACCCGTCTGTCGTTGATAATTGCCCGGTGGCATTATTTTCAAGCACTGAACTTGGTTAGTATTTATAATAGGACACAAAGGTGTTCAGGAGCCCGGATTTATTGGCAAGCTTCTGGTGTATGATGTTATGGTTATGTCGCTGGAGGTAATCCCTGTTTGCTGGTAAGTGCAGCCATATGTTATATGCTGTATAGTCTCTGATCTCTCGTGCGTTAATAACTTGGTCCTGTATTGCCATCACAAATTCTTCTGTCTCTGCGAATAGTTGTCCACCCTTCAGCCACCTGGTGAATGCTTCCTTATCTATGTGTGGCGGATTCAAGTCATTGTGATGTCGGCCGTGCAGTGCCATTTGAGCCAACTGTTCTTGTTTATCGGGGTCTGAAAGTGACTTTAGGATGATGTTGTTACTTGCGAAATTGAGTGGAGAGTACGAGTTGTCACTTAAGGACATTATGCGGTGGAGGTTTGATGTTTATGCTTTGTTGGTGAAGAAATCTCTCAATTTTTGCAGCTGTCGGGAGTGCGAATAGATCAAGTCACCAAGAGATCTTCCACCTTCTTTTCGTGGTAAGGTCATTCGGAGAGTTGATGACCTTGGGTGGTGTGACTTGTACTTGGCCATCATTAGGCGAATAGTTCGTTATAGTCCCTCTAGCTTCGTGTTAGTCCATTTCAAGATTCCGAAACTGTAGGTCAGCCCTGCCACAGCATATGTGTTAATTGCTGTAATGAGATTTTTGGCGTTCAGTTCTGTCTTCAGAAGGGCTTTCACTCTTTAAACGTACTGATCTTCAGCTTGGTCTTTTCGTCTAGCTTGTTGGAATCCTAGGTATTTGTAGGTCTCTCCTTGATTCATCGCTAGAACTATTTCTCCATTGGGTAGGGCTACATCATCATTAATGACTTTGTCTTTTTCGATGTTAAGAGCTTTACATTTTTCCATTTCAAATTCCATATGGATGTCTTTTGAGAAAGTGTATGTCACGTCAATAAGCTCTTTTAGTTGGTTATAGTTTCCACCATATAGCTTAATATCATCCATAGACAGAAGGTGGGATCTGGTTCGGAAATTGTCTTTATTGGCTTTGATCTTGAAGCAATGTCCTGTTTGTCGAGCAACGTGGATAGAGGGTTCATCGCTTAGCAGAATCAAAGTGGTAAGAGATTGATCGCCATTATAAATCCTCAGGTGCGTTCTCCACTGGTGGTTAATACTTATCAGGACATTGATGATCATAAGGTGAATTTTGTATATTCCTAGTACGTCTATGAATCAGGAATATGACACACTGTCAAACTTCCTTTTATAGTCTATAAAAGCAGTGTGTATATTGCATTGTTTTCTCTGTGCCTGCTTAAGTACCACAGAGTTGATGATAAGTTGTGCTTTGCATCCTTGATGTTCTCGAATGCATCCCTTCTGTTCTTCGGCTAATAGCTTATGACTGTCAATATGGTATTATATATACGTATATATATATATATATATATATATATATATATATATATATATATATATATATATATATATATATGATTTGCAGTGCATCTTGATAGGATGTGGTACATGGTGGGCAAACAGGTGATGGGCCTGTACTGGAACGGGTCTTCTGTCCTATTGCTTTTGAGTAGCATAGTTGTAGTGCCCAGCATGAGAAATGCGGGGGTTGTCTCCGGATGATGCATTATTTTAGCAAAATGACGGGCCGTAGCTTTATGAAGGACCTCAAATTTCTTATACCAGAAATTATGAATATTGTCAACTCCTGGCGACTTCCAGTTGCTCGTTCCCTTAATAAATCTGTTAACTTCCTTCTGGGTGATAAAGTCAAATTCCATTTGTGGTGTTTGAATTTGATCACGTTGAGTTTGTATCCATGTAGCATTTGTTATGCTGTTTTGGTTTTTTCCAGATGTTCGACCAATACTCGGTCAAATGTTCTTTGTTCGGCAAAATATTCTCAGTATTGGTTTGATCTTTGGTATTACTGATATTCCGATAGAACTGTCTTTGGTTGGTGTTGAAAAGCCACTTCTTTCGTTTTCTCTTTGAGCATTTGTTGTATCCCTGCAGACGTTTAGTTTTAGCTTTTGCTTTAGTGTATCCTGATATTCGTCTAGTTTTTATTGATGGTTGAGATCAGTGGGTTTTGTACCTATCTTCTTAATACGCGTTTTAAGTCCTCTGGAGTGGTGTTCATTCTTCCGAAATTCTGTGAATCTTTCTAGTTCCTGTCTCAAATCATCAATTGACTTCTCAAGTATTTTCTGCCATATAGGTTTTTGTTGGTGTGTAGCTTTGCCTGGTTTCATCTGGGACTGCACTTGTTTTTATGACATCTAAGAACGGCGACGACAGAGCAGTAAAAGAGTGTATGGAGCTTCTTAAGGGTCTCATACTCCAAACTAGACTCTGTTAGTATGGTGTTCGGTTCGGTAGCTTAGGTCTTTGAGTTGAATCTAGGCCATAAACTCAGCAATAGCTTTTTGAAGTTCGTTATATACTGATATTTTTCTATTGTCCTAGGTGTTGTTAGCTCTGTCAATGAGGTCTTGTCCTGTAGAGTCTTCCTCGCCTATGTTTTCTTCATTTCGTACTTTCCGTTGGGGTATCTCTGTTGCAGGTGGAGCTATAGACTCAACGCGTTTTTTCTTAAGTTCAAGCTGCACCTCTCCTCTAAGTTGTTCTAGGATTGAATCAGTCAAAAGTTTATTTTGGACAATTATTCACCCTTGGTCAGCAATGCGTTGTTCAGTGATGTTCTGGGTATTTCTGAAGGAAAGAACTATGAAGCCCGGCCCGGTAGGTCGTTAAGTCGATCTCAAATCTGGTGATCTTGTAATAGAAGCGATTATGAAACAATTCATTTCTGTGTCCATTTCATACGCTTCCTTGGTTTTCCAACCTTCGTGGTCTAAGGATTGGTGACATGCGTCTCCTCACAAACAGCGAGAGCTAGGCGTGTGGAGTCTGTGGTGGGTGCCATAAGGGGTGGTAGAGTCACTGCAGTAGCCATAATCGACATCACCCTGCTTCCGTCGCTAGTCGAGGAAGACTGTAACTCATTTAACACACAGGAACCTCTACCTAAACCTTGAGCGCGACAAGAGGGTATGGTGGTACAATGTCGAGTCAAGGTTGCATTTAACCTACTGCTATATATTTTTATAATCTGCGAACGAGGTTTGCTTCTCGGGGAGGTAAGAGGGTAAAGGGCAGCATAGACCCGGCTAGGGTACCTCTGGAGCGTGTGCCATGCATACAAAAGATACAAAAGCATTTCTCTATACCCCTGAGAAGATATTTCAGGAGTTAGTTATTATTATTACTATTATTATTATAGGTTAAACATTCATTTCTCAGATTTATGAATCTGGTAGACATTTAGATAAACAGGCCATTGTCAAGTCTATCTAGCATGCTTTAAGTCTCAGGAAATTTCGCACTATGTTGCACGTTTTGAGTATCACTGGTTTCTGAATGATGAATGTTAACATCTAGCTCGAAGTCAAGGTTTAAAGTGTCGTGTGAATGATTCGAGTGTAATTCCTGTAGCAGATATTATGAAGGGAATGACATGTACTATTTCTGTTTCCAGATTATTTCGAGTTCAATAGCTAGGGACGTGTTTTTTTCCATCTTCTCGCGATATTTTTCCCTACGTTAATATCTATTGGTAGGGCGATATCTATTAAGTATGTTATTCATTATTATTATTTTAAATTACATGTATATAAAATGAAAATCATCAGTTTTTTGATTTCCATTATTTGGAAATTTGTGAATGCACAAAGTTTCTAAGATTAGTTTCTTAATGCAATTTTCTTCATTATGTCAGATTAAAAAATTGTTAAAATCAAATTTATGTAATGTTGTAATGTGATGTTGACTTTTATAATGCGTAGTTTTATCAATATTTGAATTTTTGCACCATTCATTAAGTATGGAATTACTTTTGTCCTGAATATTTTTACAATGTTGTAAGACAGTATCAATTCCATCATTCTAAAATCATACATTTGTTTCTTCACTATTGTAATTCACATTTTGAGTGTTTTGATTTAGTTCTTCTGAATACATTTATGAAATCAGTCTTTATTTGATTTATGTCTTTATCTTTAATTTTGCATTCATTCAGAAAAAAATTGAAATAATTTATAATATTAAGAATTACTTGTTGCTCCTTTTTGTTATTAAAAAAAGGTAAAATAAAATTGGAATCTAGGGCATAAATGTAATTGAAATCAAATAGTATGACCGTGTTAGAAATGATAACTAACCAAGATTTAATATTTGATTTAATCAAGTGCTTGACCTGCAGAAATATATTATTGCAATTTTCTACAATTTTTTTTTTATTTAAATAGTTTCTTCTTTTAAGAGTAATCTTTAATTTTTTTTCAGCTCAAAATTTAGAAAATGAATAAATTAAAAAAGTTTTAACGGAGAAAAGAAAAGAACATTTGATAAAGCACCAATCTGAAAATGTTTTTGCTACAACAGGTATATAATATCTTCTCCGTGGTGTTTATCTCTAGTTTTAATAGATTATATTTAAAGTCAAAGGTGATATTATAAAGTTTTTGAGTAGGAAGGCGATTAGATTTATTTTAGTAAAAATTTAAAAAATTAGTAAAAACGCGTTTATCTTTACATTATCGTAAAAAACTGTAATCTATTTTTGCTCTTGGTTACTTGATTTAAAATATTTAGCTATTAAAGTAAATTAAAGTCAAAAACAGAAATACTATCTAAAACCTAAAATTAGAAAATAAAAATCTGATGGATTTCAATATGCTATGCATTAATATTAACTTACCTTTTTAATTATCCTAAGTTTTATTTAAGAATTTGTTTCCAAAATGTGCCCCATCTTTACGGTTTTGCGATCTTCTAACATTCTTACCTAAAAGTAAAAATAAATATATATAAAAAACCACATTAAAATACTCATGAAAAAAGTCAGGAATTTATTTACTTTTTGATCAATGACACAAAGAATCAAATATTTCTAATAATTGCAAGAATGTATGTATTAATGTACGTGTAGGTGAAATTCTTACATGACTAAAAATACTGCGAATGAGATTTATATATTTATGAGAGATTTGTTTAAATATAATTAACTGATTAACCAAACTACATAAATTAAACAGAAGCTTCTACCAAATAAAAAGTTCTTAGAATATTAGTACTATTACAAATTCTGATTTTGAGGCGAATCTATGTAAATGTATTGCCAGAGTTTCACTCATTGTGTTTGTTCATTCGCAAAATCAAGGGCCATTTTTGTTTACAAACAAGCCCTAAATGTACCCGAACAAAGGATTTTATTTTAATTTTCAAATGTCATATTTTTCGTATACAGGACACTTAATTATTTAGAATACGCATCATATCGAACCCCTTGTCTTATACGTACAGCGTAGGTGATGATAAATGATCATATATATATATATATATATATATATATATATATATATATATATATATATATATATATATATATATATACTCATTTTGCAAGTCTTATACGGAGATAAACAAGGAACTAAACTGTTTTTAGTTCCTTGAGTCAAATCACGAAAGAAAATTAAAATTTCAATGTGGGACGCTTCCAACCGTAAAACAACATTATTTTCAGCAACGCATCACGCACTCACCACCGAATACGATAAACATAAAAATTAGTTTTATGATAGCAAAATGAAATTAGTAAAATTTAAATAAGTAGGGGCAACATAAGAATAATTACGAGTGACGAAGTGTTGTTTATTGTTATTTTAATATAAACCGTTGTATATCTAATATCTCATCAAGTTTTAAGCGTGGAATTGGATTTTTGACTTATCAAAAATATTATTACTATCGTTATTATAATTATATAGAATAACTTGTAAAATAAAAGAAGCAGACAGGTGAAGCATTTTATTTGTTTGTCTTTTTATTTAGAAAATGATGTTCACACAAGGTCAGCCCAGATTACACACAACTGCGAAGAACCGACATTATTTGTGGCTACTACATCCGATATGTATGTCGGGCTAGATACTCTATTAGCACGGAGTAGCATCATACAGCCAGCCACCTGGGGCGAAATTCGCAACCAAAACCCAAAGGGAAATAATTAAAAATATGGCAAGATTAACGAGGCAAGTATACTACAAAATTAGAAAAAGAACATATCAGCTGAGATACGAATTCAACTAGCACCAAACTTAAAAACAAAATCAAATCAGAGTCATCAATAATAGCGAACAACCGCTACAGCTGACACAGGAAATAGTGGAGTATGTGACAAACGCTGATGAACAAGGTGAGTAAATGATACTTTATTATACAAGGTTTTTCATAAGAAAAACCTATTATTTCAAAAAATAATCATATTTTCCATGTCCATTTGTATTTTCCGGTAGCAAACACAACAATTTAGCATAAACCTAACAACTTTTTAACGGACTTCATAAAAGAGTAGGTTCTCATTTATTCGACAGTAACTATTTTTTTAGGTCCATCATAATTATGAGAGGGGATAAGAATAGTTATGACCAAAAATTACTCGATGAATACGATAAATAAAATAAAGATAAACGTCAATAAAGATTTTTCTTTTCGAATCGTCGAGCTTTTTGGCCGTTTGGAACCTAATTTATAGTCGACCTTAAAGTCTAAGCTGATTTTTCGATACACAAAATTCACTTTTTTATAATTGTTTATAATAATAATAAGCGTAAGAATAACAGTTTTCGAGATTTCGACAATGTTTAGACCAATTTTTTACAAAAAATAAAACTTTTTTACCCTTGCATTTTTTGCCATATCTGTTCAAATAACGGAGAAAAAAAAGGCGGATGGGAGAGGACAATCTGCGAATGTTTTCGACCACGTACCTCGTAATAACTAAGCTCTCGCAGTTTTGGAGGTATTTTTTCAAATAACGAAGAAAAACTACCATAAAGGTAAACCCGAAATGCATTACCGCTTACGGAAAGGGCGACTTAAATATTTTTTTTCTTTTTTTTTTTGGACTACGCCCTCCGATAAAAGAGCAAAAATAAACACTCCTTTACTCTCGGACTTTTCGTCGTAAATTTTCAGATAACAAATATATCGCACGTAAACGGAACCGTAGCTATTGTCACCTACGGGAGGAAAGATCTATAATTTTTTTCAGCATCTTTTTGACCACGCTCTAGGAGAAATTGGCAAAAACGAAATGCTTTTTACTCTGGCACTTTTTTTTGTATCTCTTCAAATAACGAAGATTATTAAAAAAATTTAAACTTTGACCGCGCCTACCGTACAAACGGTTCGAGCTAGAGGAAAAATTTTTTTGCGTGTTTTACTCGAGCATTAAAAAAAAATTCAAAATTCTGTTCGAAAGTTACGTCAAAAATGTTCGAAAACTTTTTTTTTCGTCATATTAATGTTTGGGCGAAAAAATAGGTCAAAAATGACCCCTTGGTTGGGGGTCATTTTCGGCCATCCTACAGCCTAAACCTGGGTACTACAAATTTTTTTTCGTTTCTTACTATAAACCTGGGAAGTCCATGACCCCTATTGTTTCAGCTGTTGGATCACCAACGTACAATATTTCAAAATGGGTAGTAGAAGAATAGGCAATGCCTAAACGAACTACTTGAAATCAATAATTTGAAAAAAGAAATTATTGATTAATATTTGCTTCTGACAAAATTATGCATGAATCAAATTTTTTTTCAGTTCAACAATAAATATTATAAACAACTTGAGGGAACTGCGATGGGCAATTGCTTATCTCGGTTCCTTGCAAATTTATTTATGGGTAGATTAGAAACCCAATTCAAAAAAGAATTCAAGTATTTCCCAAGGCTGTGGTATAGATACGTAGACGATATATTTGCTATTTTTGATACTTAAACAGAAAATTTGGACACTTTCTTAGAAACATTAAACAATAAATATCCTTCCATTAGTTCTACGTACGAAAAGGAGAACAATGGACAACTACCTTTTCTCGACAGGTTAGTTATTAGAAATAACGATAAATTAGAATTTGATATTTATAGGAAATTTACTAATACTGATAGGGATATAACATCCGACTCATTTCATTGTCGTCAACACAAAATGGCAGCATTTCATTTCTTAGCTCTCAGGTTAGTCAATTTTCCATTAAGTAAAGAACGTTTTAACAACGAAATGAATCGGATTAAATATATAGCTAAAAATAACGGATATAATGATAATTTTGTACATAAATTAGTAAATAGACATAAGCATAAGAAAATGTTAAAAGATACCACTGCTCTTCAAGCACCTGAGGCTTCCAATAAGTTCATGATCCCAGATATACGAGAGGTCTAGAAAAAGTATTTAAAAACGTAGGTTTTAGAGCAGCCTACAAAACGGAGAACAGTTTGAAAAATCTCCTTGGAAACCCTTAAGACAAAGTCGACTTGAAGGAGAAGAGTGGCATCTATGAAATTAGCTGTAATAACTGCGATCTAAAATATGTTGGGCAAACTAAACGATCCATTAACATTCGTTTTAAAGAACACATGGCACATTTAAGATACGAAAGAACAGAAAAGTCAAGCGTTGCCCAACATGCTTTGGAAAACAATCACCAAATAGGAATAAATAATCTTAAGTTGATGAAAAATGTATTTAATAATAGACTATTGGGTGCATTTGAGAGTATAGAAATAGTTAAATGTGGTAAGAAAGCACTAAATAAAGACAGAGGGCCTATTCCCTATAGTCCCCTCTATTGTTTACTTGACAACGGTGCAGTCGGGTGCAACCAAGTGACCACATTTACCTGTAAATAGTCTCGGGTAGGATAAGTTAGTTTATATCATCTGCTGATGATGCTAACTTGGTTAGCGAAACGTGCGTCCAGAACGTAAGCAGTTGTGGTGTAGTGTGGTTAAAACTCTTGTATTTTGATCTTTTCTTACGTTAAATCTAATTTTCATCAAATTTTCAAACTTAAAAAATTTCGAAAAGAAAAATTTCCGCAAATATCGCTAAAAATTTTCGAAAATTTGTATTTAAATTTCGATAAAAACATCGAAAATATGATTATTTTTAAAATAGTGGTTTTTTATTATAGAACACCCTTTATAATAAGGACTTATTTACTAGCCATGTTCATCAGCGTCTGTTACACAGTCAACGAACTGTTCCCTCTTATTCATTACTGTTGGTAACCCTGATTTGATTTTGTTTTTAAGTCTAGGGTTATTTGTACTTGTCTCTCAACTTAATTTATAAGAATCTTCTTTTGCTATTTTTTTTTTATATATATATATATATATATATATATATATATATATATATATATATATATATGTGTTGATTTTTACTCCTTCACGGATGGAAAAATACAATGTGTTTTCATTCCGGGTGTACATCCGTTCACTACTGTAGTTCTGAAAAGAACAGTTTTGCTGACGTTTCGCCAAAATCACATTTGGCATTTTCGAAGCTTTCTTTCTCGCGTCCGAATAGAGACTGAAGTGTTGGTGACTGCGACGCTTCCTTTTATACCCACACTCGGGGCCGAAGGTTATATCTGCGCAGGCGTTGGTCGTTTTCCGGATGGTGCTGTTGTGTTGCGCTAATTGCGCTTGAGTTTTTGCGATTTTAGATTTGTCGATTATTGTCTTCCATACTGTTGGTAGTTTTAATGATTCGTCCCTTTTATTCAAATCACCTTGTTTTTCAATTTCTCTCGGATTATTCTGGTCTTATAATGTTCTATATTGGCAATCTCCCTACACCCATCGAAATTTATTTTATGACCGGTTTCCTGATGATGTAGGAATAAAGCTGAGGTTGTTTGTTTATTTCTGATGCTGAGTTTATGCTCATATGATATACTTCGAGAAAGAAGCTCTTGAGAAAGCAAGTTTAATACCCAAATTATGAATTCGCTATGTGGATGACATGTTTATTATATGGCAACATGGTCATGCAGAGCTCGAAAAATTTCTGACTCACGTAAATTCAATCCACCCCAGAATACAATTTACTCTAGAGTTAGAGGAAAACATCAAACTACCATTTTTAGATGTTTTGGTCACAAAACTGCATAACGGACATTTCGAATACACCGTGTATAGGAAACCAACACATACAGAGAGATATTTAAATGCAAAATCACATCATCACCCAGCACAAATTCAAGCTGTGGCAAATACTCTAATATCTAGATCCGTGCGACTAACTGAAACACAGACGAGACAAAACGAACTTAAGGTAATATCTAGTGCTTTAAAGAAAAATGGCTACACAAATCGCGCCATAGAGAAAGCTATTAATGCACCGAACAACGAACAACAAAAAATATGAACCGGGAAAGCAACGAGTAGTCTTACCATATGTAAAAAGCACAACAGACAGAATCGGAAGAATTTTGAGGAAACACAACATACAAACAATACACAAGCCACAAACAACTATAGGTAAACTACTAGGAAACCCAAAAGATAAAATCAAACTGGAAAACCACGGAGTGTACAGTATTCCGTGCCAGGCCTGTGAAAAGTTGTACGTAGGGCAAACTAACAGGCGAATATCAGCAAGAGTGGAAGAGCATTAACTCAGCATCAGAAATAAACAAACAACCTCAGCTTTATTCCTACATCATCAGGAAACCGGCCATAAAATAAATTTCGATGGGTGTAGAGAGATTGCCAATATAGAAGATTATAAGACCAGAACAATCCGAGAGAAATTGAAAAACAAGGTGATTTGAATAAAAGGGACGAATCATTAAAACTACCAACAGTATGGAACAGCACAGCATCCGGAAAACACAAATAACGACCAACGCCTGCGCAGATATAACCTTCGGCCCCGAGTGTGGGTATAAAAGGAAGCGTCGCAGTCACCAACACTTCAGTCTCTATTCGGACGCGAGAAAGAAAGCTTCGAAAATGCCAAATGTGATTTTGGCGAAACGTCAGCAAAACTGTTCTTTTCAGAACGACAGTAGTGAACGGATGTACACCTGGAATGAAAACACATTTATATATATATATATATATATATATATATATATATATATATATATATATATATACATATATATACTTTTTCCACTTTTATTGTATTTGCCGCATTAATCTTGATGTATATAAATAGAACCTCGTTTTCTAAATAACAATAACAAACAAATAAAATATGCTTCGTTTCTCTGCTCATTTTATTTCACAAATTATTCTATATAATGATAATAACAATAGTAGCAATAACTCCGATAAGCCAAAAATCCAATTCCCCGCTTAAAACTTGATGAGGCATTAGATATACAACGGTTTATATTAAAACAACAATAAACATCACTTCGTCACTCGTCATTGTTATGTTGCACATATTTATTTAAATTTTATTACTTTAATTTCATTTGGCTGTCATAAAACTAATTTTTATGTTTATCGTATGCGGTGGTGCGTGCGTGATGCGCTGCCGCTCTGCTACTGAAAATAATGTAGTTTTACGGTTGGAAGCGCCCCACTTTGAAATTTTAATTTTATTTCATGATTTGTCTACGTTCAGTGTTTCATGTTATTTTATTTTATTTTGAATTGCCTTCCCCAAGAAATATGTAGACATCATAAAATCCGAATAGCATTCAAAATAAGATGTGTATTATCCATCAGTAGAGCTTTAATTCGGTGGCGCAACCCCCTAGAACCAAATTCTATCTACCAGTTAGTAAAATTAGAAAATTACCAAGTAATAGTAAAATTAATTAAAGCTTAAATTACGTTTTAACAAATTATTATTGTTCAGGAGATTAGGGAGTGTCAAAATAGAGTTTGTTCCGATGTTAAAATATAGTACCATATAATTTATTATTATGCAATTACGTTTTGAAACAATGAAATTGCAAGACATATATGACAATTTTTTGTTCAATGTTTAATTTTGGTGGGACTGAAATCATTCCGTAAGGAAGCGGCATCAGAAACATAGTCTAATCACAAAGACCGTGATTTCCTGAATTTTTTTAATGATTGTCTATGGGTGCAATATACGATTTAAATACCTTTTGTAATGTGTCACTTTTTGCAAATATCTCAGTGATTCAGCTTACAATATTACCCCCTTAGTACGAGTGAAAAAGTTGTTCGTAGACAGCACCTGCTAACCGACGCGAATTTTTTATTCATATTAATATCTTTGGTTACCGAATACAGTCAACACAAGCTTACTAAATATTATAAATACTTGCAAAAATTGAAATATTAACTACAAAAATGTTAATGTTTTTTTTCCAAGTTACCCTAAAAAAAATCAGTTAGTATCAAATTGTCGAAGATGTAGCGATATGAGCTGAAACAATAACACAAAAAGTTATTAAAAAATATAGGGTATTAAGTATTAAGTATATAACTCAATACATTTGTTGAGTGGATAATTACAGTAATGTTGATTCTTGGGCATCTACCATCATCAGGCAGGCTTGTACCCAGGAAAAGATACTTGCGTCTATATCTCTGCGGTAATTATGTTTTCGTAATCTAATCGTGTTTTCTCATTATTAGACTGCCTTTTTAATTAGCCCAAGTTTGCCCTTTTTTGGGGTTGTCGTAAAATGAACTCAATCACGCATTTTGTATTTTCACCGTATGCAAAAGCCAAAACGTCTACGGAATTTATAGTTGCCCCATAGATCTAGACGCTTGTGGCCTGTAGGAAAGATGATCTTTGAGTTTGAGATCTCCCTAAGAAAATCGTGAAAAAAGAAAAAGGACGGTAATCATAAAAACTTAAATTCAAGACGGTAATCAACAGATACATTTTGTTGCGAATCGAATATTGCTAAACAAAAGTGCGGCCTAATAAAACGTCTAAAAACAATATTAATATTAACTACTAATTCAAATAACTTTAAAATTTGCAGAAAAAATAACTGTGCTATAGGGATGAACTGATAAGATTTTAGTGAAAATCCAATTTGACGAAACACAATGGAGGACTAATAAATTATCTAAAAAGTTAGTACTAAACGCTTCTTATCCAGTTGGCTTTAACTTTTGCGTACATATCAAGTGTGATATGGCAAAGGACTAGTAAGAAGTTGGTGCGAAATCAATATGGCGGCTTATTAAAAAAAATTTAATAAAAAACTACTTATCCAACTAATTTCGAATTTTGCACAATAGTCAAGTATAAGTGCCAATTAAAAATAGCGACTTCATAAAATATATACAAAACGATATTAAAATGGTAGGTTTTATTTTATTTGGATTATAAAATTAAAATAATCAAAGTAAAAATGCTAAATATAAAACAAATACCAAAAACCCCTTAAATTTGTTTTTACTATTTTTACAGTAATCAGAGGTATCTTAGTTAAATCACACTTCCCGTGAAAAATAAGACAGACATTCAATTTTTTTTAAATTTATTGAAAATACCTGCTATAGGTAAACACCGAAAACATTTAATTATCTTTTTTTACCTACGACAGAAGAAATTTTAGATATTTTTATAATTAGAAATTATTACAATTTGGCCCTCTCAAGTATTTTTGCTCGTTTATTGCCGAGCTCTTGTCTACGCAATGGGGTCGAACCAGTAGTCAGTCAGAACCGTTTTTCCTGAAATTTACATAAATATACATTTAACTACGTGTGGAATTCATAATGAGGCAAGATCCGAATAAAGCCAAGTCGCCGATTTTTTAATAATATAAATTAAAATGAACAGTTTCAAAAGAACAAAGAAAATGTGTGATGTATAGTCTTGTGGCGACTGAATGTCTCCCACATTTGTCTGCCAAAGTTAAAATTTGCGCATATCACACTATATATATTTGTTTTTCTTTTCTTTGTTACTGCATAACATACTGTACATATTCATTTTATTTTACATTTACTTTTTTAATCTAGGCTAATTATCTATTGCTATTGAGAAATGTAACAATTTGTAGGTACTTAGTTTTCTGTACATAATTGTGGAAATTTCCATCGGCATTTAGAGTCTAATTTAGTTTTAAGGTTCTTGTATGCTATCCGTTAATTTTTATTTTTACAACACTTCTTTGTACGATTTTATGTTGTTGCACGTTCGATAATAGGAACCATCACCAATAGTAAACTGTTTATTGCATTTAGGGTTTATGATAGGAAAATACCGAAACGACCCTTCTTAGTAAAGCTTTCTCCAAATTCCCATTTTACTATCTATAATGAATATTTTTATTTTGACCATGGGAAAGTTTACCAAGATAAAAAAACCCTTTTGCCAACGAATAGGACCAATCAAAGCGAGGAATTTTGGCACAGGGGGTGGAACTTTATGTTTCTTGAGATTTGTATTAATATTAGAGAAGGACTCTGTTTTTGAACTTGCAAGAAGTCGGATGTGAATTTTGTTGTTCTAGTTCAATAGACTTATTTTATTTCGTTTTAACAGTGTTTCATTCAGCGATAAATTCCGCGTCGCGACTTCCAGACTTTGACCCGTCGGATCCAGAACTTTGGTTTGTAATCGTAGAGGCTTGCTTTAATAGATCAAAAATCACAAACGCCGAGCAAAAATATTTGGACATTCTCGCGAAACTTCCCCCGCGATATATCAGCGAAGTGCGCGACATTGTGACGAAACCATTAGATTCTAATTCCTATTCCGAGCTAAAAGAACAACTCATAAAGCGGTTAAGTGCGAGCCAAGGACAGAAGACAAGGCAACTGCTAGAAAACGAAGCTATGAGTGACGAAAAACCTTCCCAATTCCTTCGAAGACTGCAGGCACTAGCAGGATCAGTAGTCCCGGAGACATTAGTGAGGAGTATTTGGGTAAGACGCTTACCAGCCAATCTACAACCTATACTAGCTACGCAATCACGTCAAACACTAAGTGAAACTGCGGACTTGGCTGACAATATATTTACTGCTCTGCCTGTGAGCCCTTCCGTAGCGGCAATCACCCCTAAGCATTCGCAAGAATACCAGATTCTCCATTCCCTCATGCAACAACTAACACAGCAACTTTCAGAGGTCAAGGGAGAGCTAGCTAGTGTTAAGCAGGACGTGCATGCTTCAAGAGGAATGCGAAATTCTCGCACCCATTTTCGATCCCGATCCCAGTCCCGGCATCTACACCTAGGGAAACGCGCCCAGCCGGATTATGCTGGTACCACTGGGGCTACAAGCAGGAAGCCCAGAAATGCACTATGCGCTGTTCATGGAACTAGGGAAACCAACCGGGCAGTCACTGATGGCGGCAAATGACACCTGCCTTAATAAATCACCCCGCCTATTTATCTACGATCGTGAAACTGGACTTCGATTTCTCATCGACACCGGTGCCGATCTAAGCGTAATCCCGAGACTCCAAGTGGATGGTGCTCATACCAAATCAACCTACGCACTTTCAGCTGCCAATGGTTCGTCTATAACCACATACGGAATAGTAGCGCGTACCCTCAACCTAGGACTCCGCCGAGATTTTCCATGGAGATTCATCATAACTGACGTATCTCAACCTATCCTAGGAGCAGACTTCCTCGCACACTATGGACTGCTCCCGGATCTGCAGCAAGGCAAACTCTTGGACTCCACAACACAACTGGCATCACGTGGTGAGGTTTTAGAATGGACCGCTCCGACCGTCAAAGTAATTAATGGTGCTTCCCCTATCCATGTGCTTCTGGAAAGGTTCCCGGGAATCACCAGACCAAACGGTGCTCCCAAACACATTAAACAGAAAACTCAGCATCATATTGTTACCACGCCTGGTCCGCCTGTCGCCCAGAAACCACGTCGCCTAGCTCCGGACAAACTAAAAACAGCAAGGAAGGAATTCGACACCATGGTGAAACTCGGACTTGCCAGGCCATCTAAAAGTCCTTGGTCCTCGCCGTTGCACCTAGTACCAAAAAAACAACGGCGAATGGGGGCCCTGTGGGGATTATAGAGCTCTGAATAGCAGAACCTGTCCTGACCAATATGGCATCCGCCATATCCAGGATTTCGCACAAGAGCTCCAAGGAAAATCGATTTTTTTAACCATCGACTTAATCCGTGCGTTCAACCAAATCCTAGTAGCTGAGGAGGACATCGTGAAAACAGCCATCACCACACCATTCGGATTGTTCGAATTTCCATTTATGACGTTTGGACTTCGAAACGCAGCACAAACTTTTCAGCGTTGCATGGATGAAGTTCCTCGAGGGTTGGACTATTGTTATGTGTACCTAGACGACATCCTTGTTGCCTCAACGACGCCCGAAGAACACCTCCGCCACATGGAAACACTGTTTCAGCGGCTTCAGCAATACGGCATCGTCATTAACCCAAGTAAATGTGTTTTTGGCCAGTCCCAAGTCAAATTCCTAGGATATTGCGTCTCAAACACAGGCACCCAACCACTGCCAGAAAAGGTTGAAACTATTCTGGCCTACCCAAAACCTGAAACGGCCAAGCAACTTCGTCGCTTCCTGGGTATGGTGAATTTCTACCGGAGATTCATACCCAAAGCAGCCGAGATTCAAGCATCACTGAACACACTCCTCAAGAAAAAAATCAAAGGAAGATCCCCGTTACACTGGACCACAGAAGGTCTAGCCTCGCTCGAAACCAGCAAGAAAGCACTAGCCCAGGCTACCTTGTTGTCGCACCCAAATGTCAACGCACCCCTTGCTATATTCTGTGACGCTTCAGACTCTGCCATTGGCGCTGCCTTGCAGCAGTGGGTAAATGATCAGTGGCAACCACTTAGCTTTTTCTCAAAGATGCTCAGTCCTACAGAGTGCAAATATGGCGCTTATGACCGTAAGCTACTGGCCGCTTACCTATCCGTCAAATATTTCAGACACATGGTGGAGGCAATTTTCACGGACCATAAACCACTGATATATGCATTTCGTCATAAGAAAAGCCAAGTATCACCTCGACAGTTCCGCTACCTGGATTTTATCGGTCAATCCACGACAGACTTTCGGCATATAGCAGGGAGCGATAATGTGATTGCAGATGCCTTATCTAGGATTGATAAAGTTCATAAGTCAATCGATTACGAAGCTCTAGCAATATCCCAGAACAGTGACGAGGAACTGACCAGATTTTGTCAAGACAATTCGGTCTTGAAAATGAGACAAATCCAAATTCCTTTCACTAACAACACAATCTGGTGCGATATGTCAACTTCAATAGCTAGACCATTTATTACGAAGCCATTCAGGAAACCAGTTTTTGACAGCATACACCAACTAAGCCACCCCGGCGTCAGAGCCACAGTGAAACTAGCAACTCAGCGCTATGTTTGGCCATCTATGAAGAGTGACTGCAGGAAGTGGACCCAATCCTATCCTGAATGCCAGCGTTCGAAGGTCTCGCGTCATGTCATTAGTCCAGTCGGAACGTTTGCACCGCCCTCTAGCCGTTTTAAGCATGTTCACCTTGACATAGTGATAATGCCGTTATCTGAGGGATACAGACCATGATAGACAGATTTTCCAGGTGGCCTGAAGTAATACCACTGAAAGATCAGGAAGCAACCACCATTGCACGAGCCTTTTATGACAACTGGGTGTGCAGGTTTGGCGTTCCACTACGAGTCACCACCGATCAGGGCCGGCAATTTGAGTCTTGCCTGTTCAAGCAAATTAATTGTCTAATGGGCACCAATGATATTCGTACAACGGCATACCACCCCGCAGCTAATGGCATGATCGAAAGGCTTCCCTTCGATGTCATAAGTCCCGCTGGACCGAGAGCCTACCCACAGTTTTGTTCGGTATCCGAATGGCTTGGAAAGAGGACCTCGACGCTACAGCTGCAGAGATGATATAGGGCCAACCCATTCGCCTGCCTGGAGAGTTCTTAGCATCCCGCTCACTGAATATCCAAGATGATGGCTCCAGCAACTTCGCCACTGAACTAAGTACACATTTTCTTGAACTACGCCCCAGCAATGGATCTAACCACGATGCAAATAGAAAAACGTTTATTTTTAAAGATCTTCAAACAGCCACTCATGTTTTTGTTCGCCATGACGCTCAGAAGAAGCCTCTGCAACATCCTTGACGCCACGTCACCGTCAGTATCGATCGACTCAAGCCAGCGTATATCTTGAACAAGGACCCAGAGGACATGCCACTGTCATAAGATATGGAGACGGAATACGTCATTCACCCAGCATGAATCCCTAGAAACGATCAAGTCATTCTGCAACCCGCAGAAATTACCAGAACCAGATGTGTCTCGCAACGAGAAGAAGAAGCACACAAGCCACCAGATGAGAACCATGCTCCCGCATCAGAACCCATCAGCAGGTCACCAGAGCGACAGACCAGATCGGGCAGACATTCCCAACCGCTTCCAGGCTGGATTGTCGTGAATCTCAATTACTGGCAGGGGGGTGTTGTGGCGACTGAATGTCTCCCACATTTGTCTGCCAAAGTTAAAATTTGCGCATGTCACACTGTATATATTTGTTTTTCTTTTCATTGTTACTGCATAACATACTGTACATATTTATTTTATTTTACATTTACTTTTTTAATCTAGGCTAATTATCTATTGCTATTGAGAAATGTAACAATTTGTAGGTACTTAGTTTTCTGTACATAATTGTGGGAATTTCCATCGGCATTTATTTTTACAAAACTTCTTTGTACGATTTTATGTTGTTGCTCGTTCGATAATAGGAACCATCACCGATAGTAAACTGTTTATTGCATTTAGGGTTTATGATAGGAAAATACCGAAACGACCCTTCTTAGTAAAGCTTTCTCCAAATTCCCATTTTACTATCTGTAATGAATGTTTTTATTTTGACCATGGGAAAGTTTACGAAGATAAAAAAAACCCCTTTTGCCAACGAATAGGACCAATCAAAGCGAGGAATTTTGGCACAGGGGGTGGAACTTTATGTTTCTGGAGATTTGTATTAATATTAGAGAAGGACTCTGTTTTTGGACTTGCAAGAAGTCGGATGTGAATTTTGTTGTTCTAGTTCAATAGACTTATTTTATTTCGTTTTAACAGTGTTTCAATAAACTCTCACAGTTCATATAAAAAAAGAAATGTATTGGATATATAGCTAATCAAGCACACACATACGTTCCTAAATTTAATTACAATTAGGTTCATCTGAAGTGGACTCAGATCTTGCAGCGTATAGATCTTTCTACTCCTCGGAAAAAATTTTACGGCTCCAAAAAATTCGTGAAAGTACTGGTAAATATTATTCTAGTGGTTCACCATCAAAAAGTAAAAATTTTTAGTCAATATGACGCGAAAAGAGGATCTAGCACCCTCTAGAAAATTGACCAATAGTAATTTTAATCTTTTTTTTCTTAATATTCAGTCCTTAAGACATAAAACAGACGAATTATATCTTTTGTTAGAAGAGCTAAATTTTCCAGAAGTCATTGCCATCACTCAGCACTGGCTAAATATCAATCAACCTGTTTTTATTAAAAACTATACCACAATTGCCAGATTTAATAGAACTAATTTAACTCATGGAGGCACCATGATAATGTCTTTAAACAACGATTTTTCCGAAATATCAAAGTATAATCATTTATTATCTGAAAAAGTATTTGAATTTTCTATCGTTTATCACAATACTTATGACCTTTATATTATTTGTATTTATAGAACACCTGATGCTGATGTGCAATTATTCTGCCATAACCTTCTAAGTTTGCTCGAGTCCCTTCCTGTAAAAAGCAAATTAATCTTATGTGGCGATTTCAATATTGACTTTTCCAGTGTGTGTGCTGCTCAGGAATGTCTTCAGTCCATCTTTAAGTCATTAGGAATGCACGTCAACTCACCAACCAGAATTACTAAGACAAGTGCCAGTACTATAGATTACGTTGTGTCTTCTTTCGATCCTAGCTCCGTCGAATGTAATGTCTTAAGTCAAGTTAAGTTTTCGGTTAGAAATTTCATTAATTTCAAACACCTATGTCAAATAACTGACTGGGACTCTCACACTTATCATGTCGACACTGAATTTTCTCGTTTTATAAAAACTCTAACTAATATAGCTTCTGAATCTTTTCCTCTTAGGCCTATCAAAAATAAAAGAAGTAAACCCTGGTCCACTAAAGGTTTACGTATATCTTCTAAGAACATGCGGTCACTATCTCATTTAACGAAATTTTCGGACAGTGTCTTTTTTCATAATTATGTAAAATCATACAGAAAAATTTATCATAAGACTATTAAAGCCGCCAAAGATATTTATTACAATAATAGACTTTCTAACGCCAAAAATGTAGCTAAAGAAACCTGGTCTATCGTAAATGATTTAAGAAACAAAACTCCTTTATCCAACACTATCCTTACCTCTCCTGAGGACCTAAACCATTATTTTGTAAATGTAGCCAAAGATTTGACTAAATCCGTATCTCAATCTAATGACCCAATTTCATATCTCTCTAATCATAGGGTAAACCTGCACAGTTTCTTCTTTTCACCAGTAGTTTTATCAGAACTTCGCAGTACAATTAATGATATCAAAAATAAATCTTCCTCGGGAATTGATGGGCTTACTTTAAGAATGTATTCAAGTCTGCCGGAGTGCACTCTAGAGCATCTGACTGCTTTGATAAATATGTCTTTCCAAAATGGTACTTTTCCAAGCTGCCTTAAAACTGCAATAATCATACCTCTTCACAAAGGAGGTGTTTCAGAAGAAGCTTCGAACTATCGCCCAATTACACTTCTCCCTACGCTATCTAAGATCATCGAAAGACTGGTTAAAAAAAGGCTTTTATCATTTCTGTCTAGATATGAAATACTTACAAAACATCAATTTGGATTTTTAAGTAACAAATGCACAAGCGATGCCATGTTTTCCCTTCTTAATAGAGTTTACTCCAGCCTAAACAACCATCACGCTACGGCAACAATTTTCTGTGATTTTTCCAAAGCTTTCGATTGTGTGAATCATAATATATTAACTAACAAGCTGCAGTACTATGGATTTAGAGGGGCTCCTCTCGATTGGTTTAAGTCATATCTTAGCAACAGAAATCAAGTTGTGAAAGTTGACAACAGGATGTCTTCTTGTAGGCCAATGGAATATGGAGTGCCTCAAGGCTCGGTACTAGGCCCTATCTTGTTTCTTCTGTTTATAAACGACATGGCTAATTTAAACATTAGTGGAAAAATATGTCTCTTTGCGGACGATACCAGCTTTACGTGGAGCCACCCAGATGTCACGGACCTACATAGGATTGTATCTAATGACCTAATCACCATTAAATCCTGGTGCGATTCTAATCTCCTATGTTTGAACATCTCTAAAACGAAAGTCTTGTCTTATAAAAACACGCTGCAACCTTTTGACCTTAATGGCACCACTATTGATGTCGTAAACTCTGTAAAATTTCTAGGGCTTCTTGTAGATGATTCTTTAAAATGGGATCCACATATCGACGCTTTATCAAGGAAGTTGGGTTCTGCTTGCTTTGCGTTAAGATCTGTTTCCGAGGAGCTTAGCTTTTCTACCTCTAGAACTGTTTATTTTGCTCTTGTTGAGTCGCACCTCAGATATGCTATTCCATTCTGGGGTACATGTTGTGCGACTCAATTTGATCGAATTTTTATACTACAAAAAAGAGCTGTTCGTTACCTACTGAGACTTAACAGTAGAACTCACTGCCGAGATTTCTTTAAAAGATATAAAATACTAACCCTTCCTTGCTTATTTATTTTGGAATCGGTTTGCTTAATTCGTAAGCATGCACCTGCTCTATTAGAGAGACCTTCTCACAACTACCCTCTCAGAAACACTGAGCACGATCTCTATCTTCCAACCCCACACTCAGAGTTAATTGCCTGCCAGTTAACATCAAATCCATAATATCTCTGACTTCATTTCGCAAGGCTTTGAAGTCATTCTTACTGGAAAGCGCCTTCTACACCGTGAACGAGTTTTACAACACATAAATTTATCCTTATGAACCCCTAGTGTGATAGTTGCCATTACCAACCATTTTTACCGAATTTTGTATATGTATTTTTTTAATTGTTTCGTACTTTTTTATTTTTTATTTTTTACTTTGCTTTTTTATTTTTTTTTACATTATATTTATGAAAATGTTTATAACATAGTACGACTGACAAAGTACATTTCTAATGTACTTCTTTTAGGATTTTATTATATTAATATTCTAAATTCTTGATTTAAATATTATTTTTCTATAATATTTATGATGTGTTTTTGTTTTGTTTTGTTTGCTAATTTTGATGTTTGTAAACTATTTTTTTTTTACAACAGCTTTGTCCACAAAATTGTAAAATTTTTTTGACAATAAAGCATTTATTTATTTATTTATTTATTATTTAAAATTAATCGGGGTTACAAATACGTCCAGGCTAATCATACAGGAGACATGTATCGGTAACAAAAAGATAGAACTTCTTTAGGACCTATAATATGGTCAATATTATTTTTGATTTATGATCCGACTTGATTAAAAAAAGACACTCAGGTTTTATAAATCGTGATCTAAATTTTTGAAGTAAAAATAAACAAAACTTTTATATGTTGGCTGATGGTTTGGAAATATATATATATATATATATATATATATATATATATATATATATATATATATATATATATACGTTTACGGAAAACGGGTGATGAGATTGCTTTGAAAATTTAGTTTCTTGGGTAAACTGACCTGCTCTATCGATCTAAAATATTTTCAGCAATACGGTGTTACCGCTTTTACCTAAAAGTCGTAGCAATTTTGTTATTTTAAATGGAACACCCTGCATATTGTTACTTTTTTGTAAAAGTTGATAAATTTTAAATATTTATCTCTTCATACTTTCCTATACCTATCTCTACCCGTTTTCGAAATATTAAGTAATTATTAACTTACAACAAGAAAAACCTGACCTCAATTAAACTTTGATTTTTCCGTACTTTTCCTTCATATAAAATTGAAATTTGGGTAGTGGCTTAAGCAAGTCCAGGGTACTTACCTTCAATAGGCAAATCAAATCGAAAACATACAGACTGATCCAAAATGATTGCTAACTCCATTACTTATAAAAGAAGACAAAAATGTGTTTTTTCTAATGGAACACCCTGTATCTTATTTTAAAAACTAAAAAACAATAAATTTGCTTTCAAAAAATTTAGCATGTTCCTATACCTAAAGTGTCAGATTTTTCTAAAAAATACGATTTTTTATAAATTTATGAGATTTGACGTATTTGTCGTAGGTAGTCATGATAGTTCGTTGCTAGGAGTATTAAAACAATTAAATAAATGACATGTGAATCATTATTGACGCTTAGTAAATAATCTGGTCCAAACAGTGTAAAATGAATCCGAATAATACATATTCAAATAAAGTTGTTTATTCTATATGGGCTATATGATCAAATAATAGCCGAAACTTGCAGAGAATTTAACGCTATGTATCTGATTTACCACAACTGAATGAAAGGAAGTTTGTGAGAATACAAACCAATTCAGAAATTATGGCTCCAGATTAAAGACTTCTTATACTTTAACGAAACCTGTGACTACCAATGAAGAAAATGTTATAAACGTCTTGGGATACTTCCATGCAAATCCACAGACTTCAATTCAGTGTGTAGTGTCAGTTTTGAGCGTATCGTACTCATCAATCCAGCGAATTTTGTCCATGTACAATATGCATTTATATTATTGTCTAAAGTTCAAGCTCTTAAACCGGAAGATTATGTACGAAAAACTCAGTTTTGTGAAATGCTTTTGATTTGCATTCAAGAGAATCACAATTTTAACAAAAATATTATTTGGAACGACGAGGCTAAGTTTTCAAGAGAAGAGATTTTTAATAGAAGGAACAGACACTTTTGGGTCAGTCAAAACCCTTATGCGACCAAAGAAATGGGGTTTTAAAATAAATTCAGTTTTAACGTTTTTTGTTTGTTGAAAGATCAAAAAATTAGTTTCCAAATGTATGATGAGCGTTTAAGTGACTTCCTCAAAAATGTAACTTTCGATGAATATCGTGTTACTAACACCTTGATGGTGGACCGGCTCATTCCACTCAAGAAATATTTTAAATGTTCTAAGATCACTGGTTTAGACGATTAGGACCTTGGGATTGGCCAGCGAGGACGCCCGACCTCACGCCACTGGACTTTTATTTATAGGGTACTTTGAAAGAAAAAGTGTATAGGAGGAAGACTTAGGATAAATAGTTCAGTGTATTGAAGAACTTGATGTCAGTGAAATTAGAACAGCCACTTACACACCATGTGGAAAAGTCCTTTCATTAATTTGTGGTAATTGAAGTTATGGTAAGGTAAATTTTCTGCAAGTTGTCGCTAATATTTGATCACATTGCTCAACTAAAAAAAAATATTTTGAATGCGCTTTATTCGGATTTATTTTACACTATTCTAACACTTCTAGCAACGAACTACATGGCTACCTATGACATAAACGTCAAATCTCATAAATTCAAGAAATCGTGTTTTTTAGAGAAACCTCTTCCTTTAGGTATAGGTACATGCTATATCATTTGAAAGCATATTTATTTGTCTTTCAGTTTTTAAAATAATATAATGGGTGTTCCATTAGAAAAAAATCGCAATTTTGTTCTCTTTTATAAGTAATTGAGTCGCAATAATTTTGGATCACCTTGTAATACCGATTTGCATATTGAAACTAAATACCCCGGACATACTTAAGCCACTACCCAAATCTCAATTTTATATGAAGTAAAAGTATGGAAAAATCAAAGTTTAATTAAGATCATGTTTTTCATCGTGAAATTAAAAATTAGTTAATATTTCGAAAACGGGTAAAGATAGGTATAGGAAAGTATAAAGGCAAAATACTGAGAATTTATCAGCCATTTTAAAAAAGAAACAATATACGGGGTGTTCCATTTAAAATAACAAAATTGCTAAGACTTTTAGGTAAAAGCGGCAACACTGTATTACTGAAAATATTTTAGAACGATAGAGAAGGTCTGTTTACCACAGAAACCCAATTTTCAGAACAAGCCTACCACCCGTTTTCCGTAAATATATATATATATATATATATATATATATATATATATATATATATATATATATATATATATATATATATATATATATATATATATATATATACCCATAAAATGTATTACGCTGTATAGAGTGGCCAAAACTTGATTATTGGTTAAGTTATTAACAAAATAATCAAGTACAAACATTTTTTCCAGAAAAACAGTTTAAATAGTAAGACCAGGAGATTCTTAAACACATTTATGTTTTATGGTCCTATTAAAATGTTAGCCTTTAAAAAATAATTGACCCTTTAAACTTAAAAAAAAAGCAAATTATAAAAAAACAACAAAATCTATATTGAAATTATTCATAAAAATATTTAGTTTCAATTCAGTTATAAAATAAATATTGCACATATATAGGAGTAATTAATTTCAAAAACCCTAGCTGCCCCAAATATTTCCGAACCATAAACACTCGTAAATTAAGGGAGAACTGCACGCAAAAAGTGAAAAACCAGCGACAAGGTCTAGTCGAGTTGAAAGTAAGATGGAAAGGTACCTACGCATTAAAAAAAACTTCCTGCACGTCCGACTTCAAAAAAATGTGTTATGTATAGGTAATTTAAATTACATTTCGGTTAAAAATAGGTTCAAAAGGGTTCACGCGATGCAGAGATACAAAGACATGAGTACAATTTACCATTACCAAAAAATGGTCGAAAATGGACAAATCTAGTTTTATTTTATAACTCTAGATTTGATTTTTTCATAAAAATTCGCATTTAGCGCCCAACTATACATATTTCCCTATTAAAATCACATTGAAGCTAATACATATCTCTTATAGTTTTAACATAATATTGCAGCGGCGGAAGGCTTGCAAATGATCCATATTACTGCGTGCAGTTCCCTATTAACAATTACAGATTTTTGGCATAAGTCAAAACGTTTAGGCCTTTAGTATCATTTTAAAGTCAATCATTATAAGCAACTCATAATTGAAATATATGATCAATTAAATTGAGAGTCAATTTTTAAGGTTTGACAGTTTAACAAAAATAATTACGTCATTCAGTTTTTCTAACATGAGACTAGTGACACTGCCCGCAATTCCTCCCGGAATCTGCAATGAAATCAGGAGCAACCGGAGCATTGTCTACTTGTCCGGATTTTCGTGGCCTGCATTTCAAAGTGCACGACGCGACGCTCTGTTTATCTATATTTTAGGTGACCTAAAACGTTTTACGTGCACGTGCACCACAGAAACTCTATTTTATATCTTAACAATGAAAACAGTTTTGGCCAGGGAAATTTCAGAGTATTATGAAAAATTGCTCAAACATTAAACTGCACTGCTGGACAATAGGTTTGTCCAATGTTATTTTGTAAGGTACATTTAAGATTTATATGTATTTGCAAAACAAATAAGGATATCGAAATTGAGTTTTCAAC
This sequence comes from Kuschelorhynchus macadamiae, assembly GCA_030620095.1. Taxonomy (NCBI): domain Eukaryota; kingdom Metazoa; phylum Arthropoda; class Insecta; order Coleoptera; family Curculionidae; genus Kuschelorhynchus; species Kuschelorhynchus macadamiae. The sequence continues at coordinate 1,058,666 of JAUTXW010001895.1, forward strand.
ATATATTTAGGGATTTAGTTTAAAGCAACGCATTTTAGTGACAATAATATAAGAGGCCAACAACACTAAATACTGCGTGCTATCCATGACCCTTGAAATTTTTTTTCAAAATGCCGAAAAAGTCATACAGATTATACAAAAAATATGTTGTTTCTCTATACCACAATAATGATGTCTAATACCCCACACCAACGTCTTTAAATGGTTTTGATTTTTTTGGTCACTTATAACATTTGCAATTTGCATACGATTATTAAGTTGAAACTATGCGGCAATAACAAGATTGCGCTAATTATATAGAGTTACTGTTTGTCACAGATTCTTACAGTTACTAATTTGTCAAGAAAGTTGTTCACTGTACCGAATTTTTTATATGAACATATCATAATTCATGAGTTGAAAACGTCTATATTAATAGAATGATGCTATTTAGGGCAGCATGCTTTGAATGATTATCAGTCTTAGTTACTAAGATAGTGACCTTCTTTATTGATAAAAACAACATTTCTTTTGTTATAATACAATATTTTAAGAAATCATGGTTTTTGGGATTAGACATTCAGTGTTCCGATCTCGTGAAGTAAATATCCCTCAAAATGCCTCGTGCCAATGAAGACGAAACGTCGGAAAGTGATTCCATTTTGACACGGTCTAATCCCAAGAACCATGATTTCTTAATTGACCACAGCCGTGAAAGCTTTCTTTTCATGCTAATACAATAGTTCGTTTTTCTAGTTTCTTTGGGTCCATTTCACTCAGACGAATTACTATAAGTATATTTACTCTCTTCTTTCTTGTAAAATATTAATTTAATACTTTTTGAGAATACTTGAATTCGTAGAGTACAGCTTCAGCTTACATAGGTTTTCGTTTATCATTTGTCATATGGAATGTTAAACGGACATTTTACTGCTGGTTTTTCATTATTTTGAGCCCTTAGTAATCTGAACATTCTACTATTGTAATTAAATATGACCTTTAAAATATCAAGTTTATGTAGATTGCATTTTACATACCTCAAATGTTTCATTCATAAGTCATTAAATTACGTTTTACACCGTATGTTAGGTATTAAGGTAAAATAATTTTGTTTTGTCTATAAATTGTAATTCGCCTGTCTCTTCTGATCACTATGTTCTCTTACCTTTCAGCATCCAGCCAGCTTTGGAAATGTTTGGTTTTCGCTTCAGATGATATAATTTTGGCTTTGATCAGGGATAATTCGCCAGCTCTAGTCTGGGGATACTGAATTTGATGTTAGGTAGGCACAAGTTCCTTTTTCGAAGCCAAGAAAACTGTAAAGAGGGAATGTCAAAAACCTCTTGCAATTTTCTGGAATTAATTTTTAATCTAATTTATTGGTGAATGAATTCACAATTCTTTTATATAAACAGAATGGTGTCCTGAACGTTTTTCCTGTCCGCCATCGTAGATGCCCGGAATTTCTTTTTGTTTATGGTCGATTAGTACTGAGAGAATTTTATGTTGTTAATATCTTTTTTTTTTACATTCTGTATCCATTTTATTTTAATACAAAAAATCGTCTGTAGGGTTTCAAGTTTTGGTTTTCAAGTTATGGTGTAATTTTTGGAGTATATAACCCCAGAGTTCTACATAGGTTCTGGATTTCCTTTTTCCTACGAGGATCTAATTGTTAATTTTTATTTCTAAATTTCACATAAGGTAGCAGAAAGGAATTTAGGTAACCTATTTTTTTGTAAAACAGCCTTGGCGAAAGCTTTTATATTTACATAACTTTTTTTCTTACCGTGGTGTGGTAAAAAATTAATTAATTAATTTATGTTTCTAATAGAATGACTTTTTATAGGGGATTCCTTTATTTGGTATAAAAGTATTAAACAATCTGTTGATAATTAGAAGTTGAGGATGACCTTTGGGAACAAATTAAACATAGGACAAACAGTCTGTAGCTGCGTTTATTGCTCATATGTAAATGTTATTTGTTTAGCTTGTAACACCCTCCAGCAGACGTAACTCGAAGCATATTAAGAAAAATCTTTTGTCTGATTACATAAGTTGGCTTTAGCTGAAATTAATAGATAGGGTACATAGTTTGTTAATGAAATAAATAATTTTGAGATTGGAGAACCATGGGGCGTTTTTTCAAAACTTGACATCTACAGAAAACTGATTTTACAGAAAACACATTTAACTGATTTTAAGGTTTTCTTATTAAATATTTGCTACAAAGATCATAGAAAATATTTTTTTAAATATACTAGAACACAAAACAAAATGTTTTCCTAAACTCTAATGGTAAATATATACAGAAAAATAACAGCTCTTTTCGAGAATTTTTTCAAAACTCGAGAACTACAATAACAGGATTGAGTTTAACAAGCGGAAATGTTATATTAATTATACATTACAACAGAACCTAACTTACTCGCAATCAGACGCGTCATCAAAATAATTTAAATTGACGTTATCATCGTCCTTTTTTTGACAGAACACAGACCCATAAAATGTTTGAGCTTCTTCGAAAGAGTAAAAAAATTCAATTAGTTTTTTATATCATTAGCCTTTTTCTCACTACCTCCGAACGAATATAATAAGACACTGTCAGGTTTCTTCACCATTTAGGATGCTCTACAGCTGTTCATCTAGCAGGAAATTCGGCTTTAACATATTTTGATAAGAAAGCATCCTGAAGGATTTTTGTTTTTTTATGGTAAAATCGATAACGAAATCGAACTATATCGTTATGTGACAAATCAGCTATTTTACACATGCGATGTTTGCGTTTTCTTTCGTTGGTGTCGTTTAACATCAATAATCCATGATCACAAGAAATTTTCGGCAACTGCCCATCATTAGAATACGTTTTCTTGTTGGCCGTTCGCTGCCTTTTCTTTGCCTTACGACCACGATCCACAGACAATACAGGAGTTTCATAGTCGGATATTTTAAAAACGATAACTTATTTGAAACGCGAAACCCGACAGGTCATGTACATACACACTTTTTGTTAAAACTTAATTTAAAACGGTAATTGTTTCAAATAATTTATCGGCGTGTAGAGTAGACGGCGAGTTTTTCGAAATCTCAGAACTGGTAGATGTACAGTTTTGAGAAAATTCCCATTGAATTGCTATGGTAGATAATCAGTTTTGTTAAATTTTCTTTACATTATTAAATACGCCCTTGCTTAAAATATATTATGATAACATGTATAACTCATTTTTACCAAAATTGTAGCTGTCGAGTTTTGAAAAAACGCCTACTACATTTAGCTCTCATTCTAATTACAATTATAAAAATTTAAATCATAATTCTAATAGGTTCACTAAACATTTTGACAACCATAAGGGAAATAATTTTAATACATTTTTAAACCAGAATTTTATAGGTAAAAAATGTGGGAACAGCTCAATTACATAAACCGACAGATAGTAATAGGAATGCTTCAGGGAGTCATTTGAAATCCGACCTTCCGTCTTTGAGGCTTAACCCATTTTTTTAAATCCGGAGTCTTGGCATTCCAAAACTAATGATGTATCACAGTCATTAATTAGTTAACAACTGTATTGATATTTTTATTAAAATCAGTGTGTTAAAGAAATACATAGGCATTTTTACTTCCCTCGTAGCTCAAAAACTACATTTCCGATTGATTTTAAATTTTGGTAAAAAATCAAAGTGCCTTGGAGGAAGAACTGGTAAGATTTTGGTAAAAATCTAACAGAGCAAAATGGCGATTTAAAAATGTGTTAAAGAAAAGATTATGTTAAACCGGTAAGAGATATTTATTAGCTTCAATGTGATTTTAATAGGGAAATATGTATAGTTGGCCGCAACATTCGTATTTATTCGTATTCGAATTATCCATTTTTGATGTAAATTTCACATCTATTTGTTTTTTTCAACACGTCGGTACCTTTTCATCTTTGTTTGAACTTGACTAGACCCTGACGCTGATTTTTCAATTCCTGCGTGCAATTCCCTGAGCAAAAATCAAGTAAGACATGGTGATAAACAAGAAAAATTTTGATGCGAGTCGATTATGGCGACCTAATAAATTGTTTAAAATATCAGGATCAAAAAACTACTTAAAGACTGATGCACAATTCATAGGATAGAAAAACGATGCGAACAAAAATTATTTATTGCAAATATTAAAGATTCCGACGAATCGAATAAAACCTATAAATATATCGAGTGCAACAACAAATAAACGGATGTGATTTTGTTTTTAGACTTTTTACCGGCCGGTCCTTACAAAAGTCGCAGCCCAAGATCCTTGCGTCGGACTATATTGAATTTACCTTCAGTTTTTTTTAATCGATTACTATTGATTGATCGATTGTTTCTTGCCGATTTAATAAAAAGTGTGACAAAATCAAAAACGAAAACGTCTATAAAAGTAGAACAGTTTTACGAGCTAAACATAACACTTAGCGCCACCTATTGGAGCTCCGAAAACGGCCTACAAGAAGAAATTGATTTTGATTATGTCACAGGATACCCCCCTGCGATCGATTTCTTGGCCGTGAGAGTCATCATCCAGAGAGATCTCAAATAAGAGATCATCGATGTGATACAACTAAAAACGAAAATGTCTATGAAAGTGGACAAAATATATATATATATATATATATATATATATATATATATATATATATATATATATATATATATATATATATATATATATATATATATATATATATATATATATATATATATATATAGAGAGGCATGAGCGTCAGTTTTGTAACTCTTGGAGATTTAAGTCGGCATTTAATAACCCATGCTTTTTATAAAAAATATGATTTTCTTAATAACTTTCTCATGAATAAAGTCAGGTTGGCTAAAATACCACAGAATACTGAATACGTAAACTCTTCGTAAAAAAAAATCAATAACAATCTAGTAAACAATGATGAACCTTTATTACTTACCTCGTAAAATGGAAGTATCGTAATCGTGAAAAAATCACTCTCCGAGATATTTTCAGAACTTCACGTTTCAGGGTCCCTAGATGACGAAAAACATGTTTTCTCAATTCTGTCGGTCTGTCTATCTGTCTGTTCGCGGCGTAGCTAAAAAACTACTTATCCGATTGACTTCAAATCTTCGTCAAAATTAAGGGTAAAAATCTAATAAGGCGAAACAAAATGGCGGCCAGGTCAAGTGTTGAAAAAATTATTATTTTAAAAAACTACTGATCCAATTTATCTCAGATTCTGCGAAAACATCAAGCATTATGTTGGAATCAACTGGTAAAATTTTAGTACGAATCCAAGATGGCAGAACAAAATGGCGGCCTAATAAAATATTTAAAAATTCAGCCTGGAAAAAACTTAATGCTAACTAATGCTTAATAGTTTGATTTCAAATTGAGTGCCATACCTAATTGTGGTATAGGGATCAACTAGTAAAATAGTGGTACTAATTTAAGTTGGCCGAACAAAATGGCGGCCAAATAAAATGTTTGTAATCATGAAAAAATCTCCCTCTCAGGTTTTACACGTCTTTACTTCTTAGCGTTCCTAGATGCCAAAGAAATATGTTTTATCAATTCCATCGGTATGTCTGTCTGTCTGCCGGTATGTCTGTCTGTCAGTTCGCGGCATAGCTTAAAGACTACTTACCCGATTGACTTCAAATTTTTATCAAAAATTAAGGGTCATATGGGTATGACCTGGTAATATTTTGGTAAAAATGAAAAACATCGAAACAAAATGGCGGCCTAGTGAAATAAAATTTTTGTAATCGTGAAAAAAATCACCCTCTTAGGATTTACCTATCTTCACGTTTCAATGTCCCTAGAAGCCAAAAAACATTCCATTTCAAATTTTGACCAAAAACTAAGGGTGATAATAATTGGTAAAAATAATATTTTGGTAAAAATTCAATATGGAGGAACAATGTTACAAAATTTTTGTTATAGTGGTGTATTAGGTATTTGGGGTTAAGATCAAGTAAAAAAAAAGTATTTTTTAAATTGTCGACGTTTTGTAACTTAATTGTTGTATTATCAGTCTTTGCCTACTCCGTCCTACTCCAAATATTTAGAGTCTAAATGATTTTCGTTAACAATTATCCTGTTGTTATGTTAAAGTGGTGTATTATTTGGGGTCAGGATTCGGTAAAAAAAAATTTCTATTTTTAAATAATCGACGTTTCGCAACTTTATTGTTGCATCTTTAACACACATGTGTAGATTCTATCCAGCCTCAAACCCATATTATCAGTCTTAGCATATTCCGTTTGTCCGCAGATATTTCTCAGATATTAAGTTTTCGTTAAAGATCCTCTGTGTAGTATATTATTTGGGGTTAGGATCCAGTAAAAAAACAAAAGACTTTTTTTTAAATTGCCGAAGTTTCGAAAATTTATTGTTGCATCCTCAGGACACATATATAGATTCTATATCCTGCATGAAACCTATAATTGCAGTCTTTACCTACTACGTTGGACCGCAGATGTTTCCCGGATAGTAAGGTTCTAAATGGTTTTCGTTAACGATCCTCTTGTTTTTATGTTAGAGAGGTGTATTAGGAACTTAATATGTGGGATATCTACGGCCCAACGGAGTAGGTAAAGACTGATAATATGGGTTTCAATTTAAGATGGCGAAACAAAATGACGGCCAGATAATTTTTTGAAAAAAATCAACGTAAAAAAATCTAATACAATTGATTTTAAACTTTGCAGAAAAATTAAATGTGAAATATGATAATTGAATTTATTTTAAATTAGACCCAAAAGTGAAGTGCGGCATAGGTAGAACGGAAATGGTAAACATATTGGTAGGAATCCAATATGATAGAACAAAATGGCGCCAAATAAAAATGAAGAGACAAGATATTTAACACATATATATTGTGACTATGTACTGAGCTAATTTGAATCACAATTCACTCTTCCTAATAAAAGCAATAATTCATAACGACGGAAGTTCCGGGTAAAGGAAATTTACCGATTTTCTTTTACGAATGTTGATTTTATATTGTTGAATGTTATATACAAAGCTTACTTTTGACATATTATCATAGCAACCATTGAAAGAACTGACATAGTAACCACTTAAAAATAGCAAATCCGCTAGAGTTTATTGCCAAGAAGTGAAACCCACTGATTATCTGTAATAAAGTCACGATATAAAAATTTACAATTCTTATTCCACGAAATCCATGAGTAGAGCAAGATGTTCAAATTTCCGAAACCGAAATCACTAAACTTTTAATCTCGAATTTAATTATAAGTCATGGTTTTGAACTTCACATTATCCATTCCGTGCTTCGATTTTATAAAGTGTAAGTAGATGGATGCCAAAGCACTCGACCCCAAAATTTATACAACGTTGATTCTTGTGAAGACTTTCAACGACGACAGTATGACTTTCGGGTACAAAGAATGACGTCACATCCTTCGCTGCAAAAGAAAAAAAAACGCAAACTCTACAGAAAAGTCTACATATGGTTCGAGTCTATATGTCTAGTAGGATAACTATAATTGTCCCATACTAAAAAACCGTGTAACACGTCAATGCGTGACCACTTACCCCATCTTTAGCAGTGGCGAACATCCAAAATTTTAAGCTTATCTACCATAATCATACCTATATATCCTGACAGCTTCAAGCATATACCATGTTTTTGGACACATTTTAAAGCAACGAGTGAAAGTGGGTTGGTGTTAAATTTATTTTTCTTGATCATGTCACCTAACTGCTTAATTTGTACTATTACAAGTCGAAAGTTATAAATGTATCTATTCTACAGTACCTCCCTTATAGGAACAAACGCTAGCAAATAAATTAATATGCGGAAACTAAAAATGAATCCAAAAAATTTTAGTGATAAGCCGTAAAAAGATAAATTTAAATGAATAGCTAATACATAAGTTAAACAAGAGTTTATGTAAGCTCCTATATAGCATTTAAGGTTTAACTTTTCCTTATCACCAAAATTATAAAAAAGAACAAGAAAAAATGTTACATGTACCCACCTTAAATGATTTAGTACATAGGTGGTTGTCTACACCATAAAAATCTTTTTTCCCACTTCTAATACCCTGGAGAACGTGTACATTACGTAACGTGTCAAAAGTTAACTAAGAACTTGTTTTTGTCACTGCTGCAATGTTTATTTTGCTTTGCTACCTCTACCTAACTTGTTCGTATTTGCCGTACTATATTTACCTAAACCTGCTTAAGATATAGGAGATTACCAGATAGCTTAAGATATAGGAGATAACAGGGCAAAACATTTAACTGTGGAGACGTTGCAATAAAGTAAAAATAATTGAAAATTGGTGATTTTAGTTCAAGCTGAAGCAAAACATTGCTTAAAAAGCTATAAATTATGAAAATTTGAAAAAATTTTATAAACAATAAGACAACCAATGTTGGAATGATGTTAAAAGATTAGAACATCGTAAAGAAAAGCAAACCAATAGTGAGAACATAATTCTTAGGAATCTTTTAAATGTTCACGTTAAATGATTCAGTACATAGGTGGTTGTCTAAGTGGACCACCTTGGTAACAACATTAATTAACTGTGGAGACGTTGCAATAATGTAAAATAATTAAAAATTGGTGATTTTAGTTCCAGCTGAAGCAAAACATTGCTAAAAAAGCCATAAAACATGAAAATCTGAAAGAATTTTATAAACGATAAGAAAACCAATGTTGGAATGATGTTAAAAGATTAGAATATCGTAAAGATAAGCAAACCAATAGTGAGAACATAATTCTTAGGGAATCTTTTAAATGTTTTAAAAATGTATACAGAAATCAGTGTAAAAGTCACTGCCCAACCGACCTGAATTTGGGAATATTATATTTCACAACACAATATTTTGACGTCGAAAAAAGTTTAAAACCTTTGATAACATGAGAAATTTAATAAAAAATATTGGTCTTTTATGCCTAGTTTCGAGACCAGTTCCGCAATCTACAACAATATGGTAGAAAAACCATCGTCCTATCTTGTTGCTAAATTCCATTTAGTTATTTTTTTACATCTTTCTGCTATTTTCCGATTGAGTATTTTAATAAATTTATTAAGTTATAGCAACATTACAAATAGAAGTGAATGACGCTATACCACAGCCTACACAAAACATTTGGTTATTTTCTGCTACATAAATTGCAGATGACAGACCAGTTTTTTCTTTTTATAAAAATACTAAATAGTCCAATATACAGAATTTCGTTTTTCTATTATTTTAATTAAAATTTGGTTATTATTTTTACTTCCCCCAATAGAGAGAAATCTTGTAATAGTGACTACTTCGCTAAAGTGAAAGATTCTGTTTCTTTTCATTATCCGCTTTCGAGTCTCTGGACAATCTGTCAATTTGTCTTTTGGACCTTACTTCTTAATCTAAGGTTCTGTATGGAGGATAAGTTGGTTAAAATCCAATATGACGCCCTAACAATATGAAAAAAAAATCATTATTAAGAAGCTGCTTATCGAATGGATTTCAAAATATGTCCAAAAATAGAGGGTGATGTAGGTATAAACTGGTAAAATTATTGTGTAAAACCTTTATGGCGAAATGAAATGGTAACCTAATGAAAACTTTAAAAATTCAGTACCAAAAACTACGTATACAATTTAATTGACATTTCACGTAAATTAAACAGGGATACACTGATACATTTTTAGTGCGAATTCTGTTTGGAAAAACAAAATTGTGGCCTAAGAAAATGTTTAAATTTTCAGTAAAATTGCGTTCCCTGGAATCAAACTTACGTTTTATGAAGAAAAATAAAAAAGGACATAATTTATTTTGCAAATCATGTTACAACAAATAAATAACAATAATAAAAAATAAATTAAAAACTATAAAAAAATTAAATAAATTACAATTTATAAGATTTTCTACGCCTACTGCCACTAACACTGCCTGAGATCCCGAATGATTTATTATAAACAGCAAGAATGCAATCAAATATTCGTGAACACTCCCGTTTTTCTTGCAAATAAAAACGATATCCTACAAATTATTGTCTGTGGGACTTAGAAGTAAGTTTAAAGTACTGCCTTTATAACAAATATATAATTAACCATCAACTAGTAAAAACATATTTTATAGTTTTTTTATACCAAGATAGTTATAATTTTAGATTAAATTAGTTTGAAAAGTTTGGTATTTATATAGGAATATTTGTGTAAGTCTAAGCTAAAATATTGAGGCACTATATATAAATATAACTTAACTACATTACAAAATTCCTTATATGCATTATAAGAATAAAAAAAAATTAAAGAAAACAAAAATTTTGAGCAAAGCTATACAAAGGACGTGATCATAATAGATCCTATTTATTACTCCTAGCATTCCTATCACATTGACATAAGCCTGCGGACATACACCACTCATCCGCGACACTTTGTGTGTCTGATGCGGTACTTTCAGAGATAGATTGGAGGTTAATTACCAAAAGCAATTTGTACGCAGCTTGTTTTGCTAATAGATTAATTCTAATGGACAAAGCGTCGGAAATTGGAGAATTAGAAATATAGGTCGAGATAAGCAATGGAACTGGTGAGAATAATGCTTTTATTTATCTAAATGGTTGTTCACTTCAGAGAACAGAGTTTATGGAATAAAAGTAATAACCAAAGATTATAAAAAAATTATGAACACAGCATTTTTAAAAATCACCTGAGAAAAATACTCAGTATTTCGAACGTCTTTAAAGTAATTATTATTTTACTCATTTATAGAAAAGCTCCGATATGTTAAATCACGCTACACCAACTTCACAACAAGGATACTATGATCTTGGTCCGGAAAATTTTAGTCAAACGACGATCGCGATTTCACTCTTTCTAGACCTCATCAGGCCGCCATAGACTAGCGAGCCCCGTGTAGAGTAAAGGCACAAAATGGAATCACAGAAACAACTACTCCGCTGGTTAATACCACGACCGGCATTGAATTACACTGTTGATTCCTGACTTTCGTTAGGACAAATAATGTTAACGTACTTTTGTTCCACGCGACACCAACGTCACAACAAGCATAACATAATCCTTATCCGGAACATGTCCTGCAATGCCGGCCATGGTATTAAGCCTAGTTCTCAGGACTACGTTGTGTCGCCAGCGACACGTCGTTGACCAATCAGTATTGCGAATTAATTTCCCCTTTATCCCCACTCTTCTGTCGCCAGGCCACACAGGTGTAGTTGAAAATTTTCAACTACATCCCGCGACAGCTAACGTTAAATGTCAAATTCGGTGTCAAAAGTCAAAGAAATTAAAGAAAACCGGACAATTTTTTGGTAATCCGTACGAGCATCCAAGAAAGAAACCAAATCGGTAGGTTTTTATTGGTTTTCTTTGCTTTGATATTTTTGTAATTGAGTAATTTAGTTTTGTGATAAAAGGTACGTTAGTATAGGTCATAGTGAAAGAGATTTTTAGTGTACAAAAATTAATCACTGATATAATAGATGTTAACCAGTGGTGTTACGCCTTTGTTATATACAAAAAGGAAAACATTGTAATAATCATTGGAAATGCTTTTCTATAGTTTTAGATCTGGAATGGATTCGTCACTTATATCCGTAGATATTACTCATCCTAAGGGAATTGTCTTTCGTGTAAATTTAACGCCAGAAGAGATTGAGCATTTTAACACTGGTCAGTATGCTTATTGCAATAATAACAGATATACTTATTCTCTTAAAATAAAACCGGCCCACCAAAAATAACAGTTTTGTTTCTCTTTTTTTCATTGAATACCCTAAACCATTATTATTTTTTCACAAGAACAAATCACAGCCTAGATAGAACCAAAATTCCTTTAACCCTGAATCATGTAATTTTAATAGTTCATCACTATTCAAATTTTGGGACAAAATTATTATGGTGCTGTAAACAGTCACTTTATTATATTATACAATACGCCCATTAATAAAATAATGTAGCCCAGGGAACTGCAAAACTTGGTTAACTTACAAATTTGCACAAACAACTATCACTTTAAAATTTAAGTTTGTGGCTAGATACCATAGTTTATATAAAAGTGGGCTTATTAGCATTTAATTAATCTCATGATTTACATTATATATCTTGTATTTTAGATGCATCCTATCAAGAGCACTTATTAAAAAAATACTATGATTTGAATGTAGATGGATTTGTTACTGGTCATGGTGAGAGTGATCAAGGTAGTAGTAGTCAGTCGAGTAGCAACTTAACTACTCCAACTTCAAGACGATGGAATATAGAAGTTGAGGAGCAACTAATCCAGCTTGTCTGTGAGCGCCCAGTTTTATTTGATTTTAGATTGTCTGTAAAAGAAAGGGACAGATCTGCCACTAGAAACTTGTGGCTGGAAGTTATACAAGAATTGAATGGTAATATAATGTAATACAAATAAGCCAAAGTCAAAAATTGCATTATTGATTAAGAAATACTCTTATTGAAATTTTAAATTTAATTAAGTCCTATCCAAAAATAAATTGTTCAATTAGGTAAATGAAAACTGAGATGCACAAGCAGGTAATTTTCATCCAAGTTTAGTCTATTGTCAAATATGTTCAATTATTTTTATCAATTTACCTTTAGAGTATCTTAAATAACTTAGGCTGTACATTTTCTATAAATTTCTCATGTTCATTTTTCACAAGTAAGTGCACACCTTTTTAAAAATTTTACAACTTTGTTCTTAATTTAATAAGGAAGCAAATATATGATTTAAATGACATTTTCTTTTGTTTTCAATTGCGATGCACTACACCATATATACCTATCTGAAGAAGCTCTTTCACAACCACATACAGGGTCAAAGACAAATATCACAATAGGGCTGCTTCTATTTAGAAAAAAAGGTGTATGGATATAATTATATGATTGTTTTTACATGCTATTTTGATTTATGAATGATTTTCTAATTTTTGATTTTTGTAGTTATATGTTAATCATATTTTCATTTATAGTGGACATCTCTGTTGAAGATATTTCCAAAAAGTGGAAAAACATAAGGGATAGCTTTATTAGGACAAGGGCTAATATTAACAAGAAAATTGCTTCTGGTTCATCAGCCGAGGAAAAGGAAGCAGCAGAAAAGTTGAAAAGGAATCATAAACATTATGATCTACTGATGTTTTTAGATGATACTCTTGCAACCAGAAGGTAAGCTATTTCAAAATTTATTTCTAGAAAGTTTCGGGGAATTTTTGTAAACTAGAAAATTTCTCATTCAAATATGAATCATCATCCCATTCATCAATTCATTTTTATAGCTATCAGCTAAAGAATAATCATTTTTAATTGTTGCTATACAAGTGTATAAAGTTTTTTTCAGAAAAAATCATTGGTTCTGGTTTTTTAGAACATCTTCAAACCTACATATGCCTGATGAAGGTACAAGGTCTCCAATTGCATCCCCACCACCAACAAGAACTACAGGCGATCTTCAACGATGAGCGATCATGGCCAGCTGACTGATCAAGACAGACTGTTTATAAATGCGATAAAAGAATTGCCAGGGCCCAAAGAACTAACCTCTACCCAAAACTTCTGTATACGTCTTGCCGACGGAATGGATAAACTTCCCCCGAGGATTAGAAATCAAATCCAGGTCGAGTTTCTTCAAAGGTTAACAGAAATGGAAAATATTTACTTATATACTGACAGTTCATAATACTTGGAAACCAGAAACATATGCACATATTTCCATATCTATATGTCAATGTTCTGTTAAAATCTTTTTGGCAAAAAAGTGTAGTTGAAATAAATTGATATTTTTTTTCACTTTTGTTTTCTTTTATTTCTCTAATAGAAATAGTATGTTGTGTATTAAAAATTACAGGAATAGTATCGTGTTGCCTGGAACTAGTGACTGCAATACTAAACTGGTTAATAATATAAAAGTATAAAGAATTTTAACCAACTCGTAACATTATTTATGTTGTGTTGTTCAAATGAGACCAGTTAAATACATCAATGAATACACATTTATTGAAAAACATAACAGATGTGGAATACAACAATTTTCAGAAACTAATACTAGCCTAACCAATTAAAATGTCAAAACAATAGTTTTCCTCTACCTACATTTCAGTTAAATAGATATTTAACAAAAGGACGCCTGCATCGAACAGATACATATGTATCTTCGATGCCTTCAGTTATAGAGTAATGAGTAGAATCAGTAAGAAAATTGTTTAATTTGGAATTAAATTTTCTTATTGGTCTTTATATGATCAGGTATTTTATTATATAGGAATTTTCCTAAGTGAAAAAGATGTTATCTGGTTACTGAGCTAGAATACTGTAAAATTAATGTAAAATGATAATGAAAAATCTTGTTTTTTCAAAAGATTCTTGAAAGTTGTTTTTATTAAGACTGAGATAGATCATAAAATGACAATATTTGAAGTTTTTTTTTTAAACAAGTTGCAAACTGTCATAAAAAAGCTTAGTGAAATACAAAAAAAGGGTGGTACACTTCTATAGCCCCCTCATTTACAGTATTGAAACTGAATAATTATAATAATAATTTTTGTACTAGTGTTTCATAATTGACCCTAAACAAAGGATAACATTAACAGATTACAAAATTACAGTATATTCCACTGCCAGGGAACAACTCCTTCTTCATTAAAATATTGCTTAAATTCATCCCTGATATCTCTAGCAGTTCCTGCATAGGTGTTTGTTCCTAACTGTCCTACAGAGGATAACTGGGAGATGGCATCCCTCCATGTTCCTTGTGTAAAATTTCCATCTTCTTCGTTGTCTACTAAGCCAGCAGTAATATAAGAACTTCTTCCATGGGTTATTAAAAAATTGTGGAGACACACAGCTGCTTTTATTATATTGTCCACATTTTCAATTTTTGCAATAATTGGATGGGAGAATATCCTCCACCGGGCAACTAAAATTCCGAAGGCATTTTCGCTTAGCCGCCTGGCACGAGCATGTCTGTAATTGTAAATTCTTTTTTCCAAATCAATCTCATCTTTGCCTGGATAAGGTCTCATCAAATGGTCTAGCAAAGGGAATGCCTCATCACCCACAATAACATAGGTTAAGGCTGGCCTCCCTTCTGAAATGACCTGTGGCGGTGGAATACCTTTTCTTTTTATTAAATATTTTTTTTTCCTATTAAGGAATTTCTAAAAATTCCACCATCACTCTGTCGCCCTTGTCCTCCAATATCGACTAAGAGAAATTTATAATTGTGGCTGACAACTGCCATGAGTACTAATGAATGACTCCTTTTGTAATTATAGTATGAACTTCCTGCATGGGGACGAGCCTAAAAAATTAAACAATTTTAATATTAAAATTTTAAAAAGTTACTAGAAATATGACACTTTATAATGCATTGATTGCCTTTACCTGTATCCAAACATGTTTGCCATCGATTGCCCCTACACAATTTGGAAAATTCCAAAGGCTTCTGAATCCTTCAGCTACTCTTCTCCAACTTTGTTCATCAGGAGGGGCTAATTCCAAGGGCTGAAGGACATTCCAAATTGTATCCACTAATACAAGAAGTCTATCAAAAATAATAGAGTTCATTCGAAAAAAATTGAAATGGTTATTATCAGAATTGTACCGCATTTCTTCCACTAGTGTATTACCAGCACCCAACTCACGCCGCAAAAAAAAGCAAGGGACGTAACCAAAATCTTAAAAATATAAAAACACTTTCAGTAGGATGCAAAACAATGTAGATAATAAATTCATACTTCCTTTTGGTGACCCTTCTCTTAGTTAATGTCCGTTTCGCGTTTTTGCCCTTTCTCCAAAGGTAATATGCTATTAATAATTGTCTCTTCTTCATTGCCTGAACTGGATTAAAAAGTGTATTATTATAATCGTAAAAAATAAATATAAACAAACAATAAAGTTGAGGTCATGATGATGCTCGCGACAACTGTCAATGTCATATTTCGTCGTGGCGACATACAAAAATACCTAAGTGGGGGTTTGTCGCCGCGGCAGGGCCCAGCTGTGAGAACGAGGCTTTAGCCAGCTGATGAGCTCCAAAAAAAAAACGAAATCACGATTGTCGTTTGACTTAAATTGATTCGCACTTCACTATACCAAATAAAAGGAAAAGTTTATAACCAGGGAAACATATATATATATATATATATATATATATATATATATATATATATATATATATATATATATATATATATATATATATATATATATATATATATATATATATATATATATATATATATATATATATATATATATATATATATATATATATATATATATATATATATATATATATATATATATATATATATATATATATATATATATATATATATATATATATATATATGTATATATATATATGTATATATATATATATATATATATATATATATATATATATATATATATATATATATATATATATATATATAAAAGAGAAACAGAAATTTCAATTTCTGTGCGGTTCTTGATCGTAAAAAGTTTTACAAAACGAAACCAGTAACGGTAAGGATTACTCCTTCACCATTTTGTCGAGAATCGACCAAAACATGACGCTATGTTTGTTTCCAGGGCCAAGGTGCCAATCTGCTACCGTGGTGCCTTGCCGGGGCAGATACTGGATTCGTTTTGTATATATATATATATATATATATATATATATATATATATATATATATATATATATATACAAAACGAATCCAGTATCTGCCCCGGCAAGGCACCACGGTAGCAGATTGGCACCTTGGCCCTGGAAACAAACATAGCGTCATGTTTTGGTCGATTCTCGACAAAATGGTGAAGGAGTAATCCTTACCGTTACTGGTTTCGTTTTGTAAAACTTTTTACGATCAAGAACCGCACAGAAATTGAAATTTCTGTTTCTCTTTTATATATATATATATATATATATATATATATATATATATATATATATATATATAGATATACATTTATATATACATATATATATATATATATATATATATATATATATATATATATATATATATATATATATATATATATATATATATATATATATATATATATATATATATATATATATATATATATATATATATATATATATATATATATATATATATATATATATATATATATATATATATATATATATATATATATATATATATATATATATATATATATATATATATATATATATATATATATATATATATATATATGTTTCCCTGGTTATAAACTTTTCCTTTTATTTGGTATAGTGAAGTGCGAATCAATTTAAGTCAAACGACAATCGTGATTTCGTTTTTTTTTTTGGAGCTCATCAGCTGGCTAAAGCCTCGTTCTCACAGCTGGGCCCTGCCGCGGCGACAAACCCCCACTTAGGTATTTTTGTATGTCGCCACGACGAAATATGACATTGACAGTTGTCGCGAGCATCATCATGACCTCAACTTTATTGTTTGTTTATATTTATTTTTTACGATTATAATAATACACTTTTTAATCCAGTTCAGGCAATGAAGAAGAGACAATTATTAATAGCATATTACCTTTGGAGAAAGGGCAAAAACGCGAAACGGACATTAACTAAGAGAAGGGTCACCAAAAGGAAGTATGAATTTATTATCTACATTGTTTTGCATCCTACTGAAAGTGTTTTTATATTTTTAAGATTTTGGTTACGTCCCTTGCTTTTTTTTGCGGCGTGAGTTGGGTGCTGGTAATACACTAGTGGAAGAAATGCGGTACAATTCTGATAATAACCATTTCAATTTTTTTCGAATGAACTCTATTATTTTTGATAGACTTCTTGTATTAGTGGATACAATTTGGAATGTCCTTCAGCCCTTGGAATTAGCCCCTCCTGATGAACAAAGTTGGAGAAGAGTAGCTGAAGGATTCAGAAGCCTTTGGAATTTTCCAAATTGTGTAGGGGCAATCGATGGCAAACATGTTTGGATACAGGTAAAGGCAATCAATGCATTATAAAGTGTCATATTTCTAGTAACTTTTTAAAATTTTAATATTAAAATTGTTTAATTTTTTAGGCTCGTCCCCATGCAGGAAGTTCATACTATAATTACAAAAGGAGTCATTCATTAGTACTCATGGCAGTTGTCAGCCACAATTATAAATTTCTCTTAGTCGATATTGGAGGACAAGGGCGACAGAGTGATGGTGGAATTTTTAGAAATTCTTTAATAGGAAAAAAAAATATTTAATAAAAAGAAAAGGTATTCCACCGCCACAGGTCATTTCAGAAGGGAGGCCAGCCTTAACCTATGTTATTGTGGGTGATGAGGCATTCCCTTTGCTAGACCATTTGATGAGACCTTATCCAGGCAAAGATGAGATTGATTTGGAAAAAAGAATTTACAATTACAGACATGCTCGTGCCAGGCGGCTAAGCGAAAATGCCTTCGGAATTTTAGTTGCCCGGTGGAGGATATTCTCCCATCCAATTATTGCAAAAATTGAAAATGTGGACAATATAATAAAAGCAGCTGTGTGTCTCCACAATTTTTTAATAACCCATGGAAGAAGTTCTTATATTACTGCTGGCTTAGTAGACAACGAAGAAGATGGAAATTTTACACAAGGAACATGGAGGGATGCCATCTCCCAGTTATCCTCTGTAGGACAGTTAGGAACAAACACCTATGCAGGAACTGCTAGAGATATCAGGGATGAATTTAAGCAATATTTTAATGAAGAAGGAGCTGTTCCCTGGCAGTGGAATATACTGTAATTTTGTAATCTGTTAATGTTATCCTTTGTTTAGGGTCAATTATGAAACACTAGTACAAAAATTATTATTATAATTATTCAGTTTCAATACTGTAAATGAGGGGGCTATAGAAGTGTACCACCCTTTTTTTGTATTTCACTAAGCTTTTTTATGACAGTTTGCAACTTGTTTAAAAAAAAAACTTCAAATATTGTCATTTTATGATCTATCTCAGTCTTAATAAAAACAACTTTCAAGAATCTTTTGAAAAAACAAGATTTTTCATTATCATTTTACATCAATTTTACAGTATTCTAGCTCAGTAACCAGATAACATCTTTTTCACTTAGGAAAATTCCTATATAATAAAATACCTGATCATATAAAGACCAATAAGAAAATTTAATTCCAAATTAAACAATTTTCTTACTGATTCTACTCATTACTCTATAACTGAAGGCATCGAAGATACATATGTATCTGTTCGATGCAGGCGTCCTTTTGTTAAATATCTATTTAACTGAAATGTAGGTAGAGGAAAACTATTGTTTTGACATTTTAATTGGTTAGGCTAGTATTAGTTTCTGAAAATTGTTGTATTCCACATCTGTTATGTTTTTCAATAAATGTGTATTCATTGATGTATTTAACTGGTCTCATTTGAACAACACAACATAAATAATGTTACGAGTTGGTTAAAATTCTTTATACTTTTATATTATTAACCAGTTTAGTTATGTATATATAAATGTATATATATATATATATATATATATATATATATATATATATATATATATATATATATATATATATATATAGATATATATATATATATATATATATATATATATATATATATATATATATATATATCAACAGAATAAACTTACATGGAATGTTAAAAATTTTTTTAAAAAAACAGCTTATATATATGATTATTGGAGGCAACTTTGATTATGGTGAATTTAGTAGTTTAACATCTGTGACCAGACAAATTTAAAATTTTATTTTGTTGGATAGTTGTGAACCTATCATTATATATGGTAAAACAAGGATTCCTTCTAAAAGGCCAAAATATGATGAAAAACTAAACAAATGGTTAGACAATTATACATATAAAGCGAAACAAAAAAGAATCCATGTTATTGTGTCAGAAATTACTGACCATGATTCACAGCCTCCCTCGCTTTGATTTAAAAAGTTTAATTGCCTTTTATTTCATGTCTGATAGTGTTAGAAGTATACCGTAATGGTGCACTGTGTATATTTGGAGACTAGATTTGATAAATATTCTGTTAGTTTTATTAATTAAGACCAAAATTCACTGTTTTGTAGCACAAAAAAGATATTTAGTCAAAAAAATCCAATATTTAGGTTTATATTATGTCGCAATTCACTTAGTTGAATATACATACAGCGTCTCCGAAAACTTTTAGTATATGCTAATACCTCAAGTACTACCAAAGATAAAAAGTTTGACATTTGGAAGTTCTATGCGTATTACCAAATAAGCTTTTTAAGCTGTTTAACCTTCTTTAACCTATTTTGGAAGACTCCTGAAAGAAAAAAATGTCTGCTCAAACTGGATGTCTTTATCTCTACCCGTTTCGAATAAGAATAAGAATTCAATCGCAGAGTTAAGGCTGTTAATAATAATTGTATTTTATAAGATCTTGAAAATGACCACCGTTTACTTCTTGGCATTAATATAGTCTATTTTCAAATTCCCTTCTAACGTTTTGGGCATTCCAGGCGTCAAGTCAGTCACTTTTTATTGTAGTTCTTGTAAATTATTGGGTTTTGTAAGAAACACTAGCTCTTTTAAGTAACCTAGAAAAAATAAATCAAGTGAAGCAAGGTCAGGCGACCGTCCTGGCCATTCAACGGCTCCCAATCTAGCACCCAAGAAATTCAATATTTAGAAAAATTGGGTCATATTCAATATCGTCGTCGTCAACAGTTGCTAAAATTGCAAGTATAACAGTTTATTCCAACTGTTGCAAGTATAAAAGTCCGGTAAC